>VOQK01002613.1:14138-24353 GCA_015052645.1 Benitochromis conjunctus
CGTTTTGTGGGGTGGGGGGGGGGGGGGGGGTAAAGAGGAAATGTACCTTTGCTGAGGGATCAGTTCTAGTGAGTTTTCTGTGTTTTGCTTTCTGTAAGAAATAATTGATTTGGATGGATAGTTTTTAAAACTTGTGAGTCTCAAATCAAAAGTGAAACTAAGATGATCTTCCAAATATTTCTTTCAGGGCCTGTTCTGTGTAGTAAGGTTACAGCTCAACAACCACGGGCTATTGTGAGGGACATTAGGGGTTGCATGACTGTTACTGGAATCTACGCTGCCAACTTAAATATGGAACATCTGGTGGGCTTGTATGTCATGAGCTTTAATCATGAAAAGAGCAATGGCCAACTCTATCCCAAGAGACACAAAGACATGAACTGAAAATGTTGGGTTCAACACATGTTGCTGTAGCTGAACGTGTGAAGTCAACTGCATGGTGTTGATTCCTAAATCGTGCCAGGAATGCCTTGAAACAACTTCGCACTAGAATGACAAGTTAGGCCATTTGTCGTCGCCTTTCAAGATAATACAGTGACATTTGGCAGGAAATGGGATGCGAGCCTGCATTGTCAAAGTGCAACACTTTGTGCAACCAACCATCCTCCCCAATCTTCTTCCTGCAGGCATTTTGCAACACTATTCTGCAACACTCTAGATCCATAGAGAGAGAAGATTTCTAGCAGAAAAGGGGGTTTTGGAGCATAAACAAATGATCTCTGCTGGTAAGTAATCCCCAGCAGTGGATCAAGTTGCATTTCCTGTAAGAAAGAGAACTCGACCCTCTTTAATGTTTAATTAGAGGCCACTATGTTATTATTTTATGGATGATTCTTAGGGCGAGTCATATACATACCATGAGAATGACAGTGTTATATAGTATGTTTAATTCATTAGCAATGTTTTCCTCTGCAATAAAGTTGTGAATCATCGTCTGCAGTATTTCTATGACTCAGCACAAAATGGCACCAACGTTACTCCATCCATGTATCATGCACTTCTACAGTTTACATGTTTATGCTGAAATGTGATTTTTATGAGAGAAAGAAGTCATTCTAAGCAGAATAGCACATGTTCTGGAACATTACAGTGTTCTGCTCGTTTCCTACAAAACTCATCGAGCTGATTAGGGATCATTTGTATTATGAAAATATTTATGTAAAGCATATGCTCTCTGATGTGTGGAAGATAGAAGACAAAGGATGACTTTCAACTCACACATCAGTTAGTAATCTTAAGTTGTCATTTTTACAAATACAAAAAAAAACGAGTGCCTAATAGTCCTGTGGCACGCTACTGAAAAATGTTAAAAGCTTTGTTAATTGTTAAAAGCTCCTACCGTCACACAGAATACTGTCACAGGCTGTGAATAATATGTTTAACATCGTGATTTTACTTTAGGTTGTATGTGGAGTTACTTTCAACAAAAAAAGAAGAAAAAAAAAAGATGACACTATAAAACAAGAAACCCAAAGGTGCGTAATTTACCCCTGAAAGTAGATAAACCACATAATACATTAAAGAAATGTATGATCTAGCCTACAATGCATTTTGGATCATATATATAGTTATTAATCTGACATGTATAAACAACATTTTAAAAGACTATAGTTTTGAAACCCATTCGGTTAAAAAAGGGAGAAATTCATGTCACAGTTGTGATTGATGAGTTGCTCACCCAGAATGCAATGTTAACAGTAAACAGTTATATTTGTGGTTAAAGCATGCACAGCTTGCTGCACTCTTCTTCTAAACAAAAGGTGTCGAAAGTCATGAAAGTAAAAAATTATAAAAGTAAACAGGAGACAAAAGAAACAGGTGGTAAAATGGGGGAGGGGAAAGCTACTGATTTAAAAATAATTCAAAACATCTTTTTGTTTTTTTAATTTTGAGAGATGGACTTTCCCATATGTACCTCGGTGGTTTGGTCAGTTGCCTACCATTCCCTTACTTTCCAGACTTAAAACAAAGGATGTGTCAGACTTTACGTGCTGTTGTAACCAGACTATATTTTTATTTATTCTCTACTCTGCCATCTTGTACTTCGGTGTGGCTGTCATTTTGGTATGGGGCAGCTATTTTTCCCTATTGCCAACCCATGTATCACACTTGGGGTGACTCTTAGTTTAACACACTCTGATGATTTCACTCTGATGTTTATATTTAACACAAATACTGTGTGATTTTTCTATAATAAAATGACAAAGAGATACAAGTAAATGTATGAACTTGTAAAGAACAGATCCCCAACCATCAAGGTCTATCTTAAAACATCTACTGAAAAAAAAATGGCTGTTGAGTTCAACATTTTGCAATCACATTGACATTGCCTTGGGAGAATTGTTACAAGAGACATTACCCCATTGATGCTGGTATTACATGCTGCTTACAAGGAGGAAATGAAAGCTTTGGTGCTGGCCAAGAACTTTAGCTTAGTCATCAAAATGATTCCATCATGTTTAACAGCTCACCTTCTGACTTATGTTCAGCCAGGACATTATATCAGAAAGTTCCAGTCTTTTCCTGGAAGCTGCATGGGCTAGAGCCTAACTTCCTGATGTCACTCTATCTCCTTAATAGCTTCAATCCTATTGTCCTAGTGCAGACAACACACAGCACTGGTTTGCTAAGCCCTGCTCCCTTTAGTGCTTCTCCACTTACCACTTACCATGCCCTCTGTTTTCCGGTAACACTTATTAAGTTTATGATGTCAAAAGCAGACCTGCCACAATTCAAGACTATGGTATTCAAAAACACATGCAAAAAATCCAGGCTTCTTCATTTGTACAATATCAAGTCTACACAAAAAAAAAAAAATCACACTTAGTCCAATCTGTTCTAAATGGTAAAGGAGCTCACATTTTCCCTAATGGATTAAATTTAATAATTTAAAAAATCTTCTGGAATGAATCTAGAAATCAGGACTACCTAGTCAGAGACCTTGACTACCTTCTATCTTAGAAAAGAAAAGACTGGATAAGCACCAAACTTGGTATATGTGGAATCGACTATTGTTCTTATCATAGTGCCATGCATAGAGCTTAGGCTACATCCACACGTACCTGGGTATTTTTAAAAAATGGAGATTTTCCGTTTTTGTTTTTAAAAAAAAAATCCCGTCTACACGTGCCATTTTGAAAAATATCTCCGTGCATACGTAAACACCAAAAACGAAGGAAAACGCTGTCAGGAACATGCCAAAGCAACAGGTGGCGATATAATACTAACCGTGTAGAAATGTTGGCCAATCAGAAGTCTAGAAGCCTGGGCAGGAAATAGTAAACAAAGATGGCTTTAGGTTGTGAGAGCGTCTGTGTAGAATGTAAAAGCCACGTCCGGAGTTCACTGTGACACCTCTGTCTTTTGAAATGGAGGGACAGTAACTGTGCGTGTATATGTAAGCCTGTAAACACTGCAGATAGTAAAATTAACAGTAACATTATTTTGTCTAAGTCCGCCACTGTAGCAATTTATCACACTGAAACAAAATAACGTGGCGCACAGTGTGACGTCAAAAAAATGCGCACACCTTTGACGTTGCGTTTTCCCTGTTTTCCCCGTCCACACGTAAACTCAAAAACTGAGTTTTTGAAAATATCCACCCTGGCCGGAGTTTAAAAATCTCAGTTTTCAGTGATCGAAAACGCTGTTTACGTGTGGACGGAAGGTGCAAACGCATAGAAAAGTGTCCGTTTTCAAAAATACCCGGGTGCGTGTGGACATAGCCTTAGATGATTAGAAAATGGAAAGGATGATGTGCATTGTTATTGTCATCATGCTATAACAGTGCACAGTGAGCTAATTTCGATTCTGAAAAAAATCCATTCAAATTAGCAGATAGGATGCAAAGCTAAAGTGTATTCCTAAAGTCATACAGGTCAAATAAAAAAATAAAACAGTGCCACCTTTTTACTTTTAGTATTAAACATTCAATTCCAGGGAATGTCTGCATTTTTTCCCCCGCAAATGATCACCCTACAGTGCAGGTAATTTGATTATTTCTACATAACTCCAAAGCTCAGGCGCGATGTGGCGATTCTTTTTTTGACATGCATTGAAATTTACCACGACAGAAGATGAGCTCATATTGCATGTTGCCACTTGTTTGTTGAATATTTCATGAAATGAGCCCTTTACCACAATAGGATTCAGGAGGATTTTTTGTTGTTTTTTTGTAATGTTTCCAGTGCCTGCCTTTAATTAAAATAAATTGAAATTTTGCAGAGAAAGGGTGTTAACATTCTGAAGCTAAAATAACTGCACATTTAGTGGTATAGTGGTACTAGTCTTAACTTTCCCATAAATACATGTAGCATACAGCGACTATATTTCCACACAAACCAATCCATGCACACAGACACACACGCATTAAGAGTGAAGTTGAACTGAATATAATTCTTGTAGAATACAAAACCAAACCTGTGTGTTTATGTTTTCTTGTTTATATCAGACACAGTTAAACGTTGTATTCATATGTTTTCTTTGTGTGGTCTTATTGTTTAACTATGCGCACATAATTTGGGGTGTTTGTGAAGAAGAAAACAACAACAGTTCGTTAGCAAACATAAGCGTAAGTGCTACCATTTGAGAACTGCATTAGAAAGCAAACTTTTCGGCAGTTAGCAGATAGCACAGTATATGTGCGTGAGCAAATCCAACATGCTGAAGTGTTAGTGGGTGTCTGCGTGGGTGTGTGTGTGCGTGTGTCTTAGTGACGGAGCATGTGGAACATATGCGTGTGAGAGCTAATTGCTTCCAGAGGCAGGATGTGACATAATGAGTCCCTCCCTCTCTGCTGACCTGGCACACACACACACATACACACTGCACAGGAGAGTAGTAACAGTTCACCCAAACAGACCCTCTCACTGAGCAAAGCCATAAAAACATAAAGGGGCTTTTGGGCTACAGGAAGAGTGAGTGTGTGTGTGTGTTTAACACATTTGTGTGACTCTGTATGTGCTGGTGTTTGCTCATGTAAGCATTTTTGTATGCTTTTCTGCTTCTGAGTAAGGGAAAGGAATGTTTTGATATAAAACTGAACACACACACACATAAAATATCAGTGAAGCTTCTTTTCTTGGTTCAAATCTGCTGAAAACACAACTACATGCCTTAGTCATCAGTCAAATCTATCCCGTTTTCTGATTACGTGTGGTTATTTCATACTTTTTCTGGTTTTATGCTTTAGTTGAAAGTACTCTAAGTAGTTTTGTAGCTCTAAGAACATTTACACAAATACACACACGGGCCACAGTACCTGTTGGTTCCATGGTTGACATGGTATCCCAGACCTGGTTACATTCACACTACCCTGGTAGAAATGACCTCGGTCATTGTAACACGTTCCTGTTGATGTCAGACACAACAGTTTACTGTAGGATAACAATGTTAACTGTAGTAATTACTATTTTAAATAATAAAGTAATTCATTTTTACATTTGATTAATTATGGCAACATCATTGTGATGTACCGAAAAACATTTTGTACTTACTTGTAATTAGATCTTTCTTGATGTCTGAAATGTAGAAAAGATTAAGAAAAATAAATCTTAATATTGGGAAGAAGAGCAGCTATGAAGTCATTTAAACCAGAAGATCAGTACTGAATGACTGAAACACACAAATACAGAGATACACACACCTGCAGCCATATACCTCATCAGTGTCAGTGACCTGCAGTGTAGCAGGCCGTGCTTTATTTGACCCTTAGCACACACAGCTGTACCAAGCTAACTTTCTTTTACATAATGCTTCATTTACTTTTCACAGCTGCTTTTTTTTAGTTTAATGAAAGCTGCAGTCAGTGTTGTTTTTAAAAAATTAAACAATCTTTGATTTAACTTGTGTAAAAGATAAAGCACAAGGTCAGTTTGCTCTTAAATACTTTACTCTTTGCCCAACTCAGTGCAAGAAAAGTTTCTACAAATTTTACAGTGATTAAACAAAATAATTAAACACCACTTCAGGCTGTCTTACCTGCAAAAGGAACATATGTACAACCATCAGGGTCTGTGTGAAGACTTGGTAAGGTCTGACATTTTGGCAGCAGTGAAATGGGAGCCTGGGACCCGGTGAGAGAGCCAGACTGGACTGAACTGCTGCCTTCTATTATCAGCCACTCCTTATGGCAGTACAGCTCCTTCACTGCCAGGCAGTGTTCTCTGTTTATGAAGAAAACAGATCAGATTCAGTGATTCTTTCTTTTGTTTAGAATGGGTCTGAAACTATGGAGGGCCAGAAGTGCCAAACTGAAATAAATAAATACTTACAGTAAATAAGTAATTAATTATGCATTAGTTAATTATGCATTTTCTCATTATTATTTTGAAAGGTCACAACAGACCAGACTTGATAATATACACCAGTATATTAAATTAAATATTACTGTTTAATCAACAGACTATCAGCAGCTCTTTCTGGAAAACAGCATGCATGTATGTACAGCTCTCACTGAAACAAAAAGATATATCAATTTTTAATGTTTATTTATTTATTTTAACTCTAGCAGGCTTTCAAAACAGACAGCTCATGTTCAGAATTTCGTTGATTAAATATCAAAAATAGAAAAAGTGATCATTTCTGGAGCTGCTTGAGATCAGTCACCAACATGCTCGTCCAGGTGTTTCTGATCCTGGTGAAAATGCTTGCATCCCCACATTAGAATATTTATTTTTAATTGAAAATAAGTTGTTCTAACTCATCTGAAAATCATGAAATAAACATGAGATAATGAATCAGTTCAAAATATACTGAAAGTGAGACATTAAAGTTCACTTAAACTATAAAGGTATGAAGCTTCATTTTAATGTTAGCCTAACCAGTTTGCTTCAAAATAAATAAAACACTGATTTAAACCAAAAACAAGACAAACATTGTCAGATATCACATAAGTGAATATGACCCTCCACTGAGAGGTGAGGGTCAGTGGAGGCCGAGAACAGCGTGCCATAACCAGGCTGTTCTTATCAGCTCCGACCGCCCAGTAAGCTGATCGCTAATGAGGTGAACTGACTGTTAGGTTAGGGGGACCTGACATCTCTGAAAACATTAGAGCATTTCCAGAAATAGTCTCTGTTTTGATCAAAAACAAATCAAGCTAACTACTTCCTAACTAACACTATCACCATTATCTGGGATCAATCTGTTGTGATTTGTTTTCTATGGTAACCCATCAAATGTTAGGGCCTATAGATGAGCTTCAGTGACAGTTACAGATACACTGCAGTACAGGAACAATAAAATTATTAAATATCAACTAAAATGAGTTGATATTTTAATTAATTAATGACATATTTACATAATTAATTGTGATTAGTTTTATTTATACATGTATTTCCAAGTTTAATTAATTATTGACACATTAAATCAAATATTTAATGATGTGTTTGTTTTGGCACTCCTGGCCTTCTATACCCAACGTGTGTTGAGCACAATTTCTTAAATCAGCCCTGCACAAAGACAGAGACAAAGGGAGACCATGGAGAACAATACTACCTGCAGACAGGTTTTGGTGCAGGTCCTAACCCTGATGGGTTGCAGTCAGGAAAGGAAGAGTGGCAGAGCAATGAGCGTACTGCAGGACTGCACACCCTACTGAGCCCTTCTACCTCTGCCCACCAGCTCTGGAGAAAGTACTCCTGCGTGTCCTCGGGGTTTGACAAGGACGAGTTAAAGAAAACCAGCAAATCATCACGCAATATTGGGCGGCAAACATCTCCACGATATGCGCTGCAGTAGCCTGCGATCCCTTTATAAAGTCTGTTTAAAGGAGAAACACATAGAAACATTTGACAAATTACAGGCAAAACCACATCAAAATAGTTCTAATGCATTATTTTTATTTCTATACTAACTCTACTGTAGGTGTGTTGTCCAACACATCTCTACCATACTAATTCCTGGGGAGTAAATTATGCTGGTTTATTTTTGTTGTGGTTTTTTCAAATCTCCTACATAACTAAGGTTCCCCTTCTCTCTTAGCAGTATGTGATGAAAAGGTTTATAACCCATGAGATCACTCCCAAATCACAATTTTTCACCATCTAGTGTTATGGGGAGTGACCATAACCATGATCCTTTCCTAATCATCAAATATCACATCATCAAACAGATGTAAGAGCCTAAACATAACTGAGAAATGGAACGTAATTCAGTCATGCAGCAATAACTGGAGTTTGACCATATTCCATAACGTTCTCTAGTAATATTTCCTTGTGTGAGTTCTGTATTTGTTATTTGCATATTTTAATTTAACAAAACAAATGAAAAGAAAACCAGTAAGAGTTGCATACTAAAAGTACAGAGAGTGGTCTGTTTTTACTGTCTTGGCTTACAGTAAGTGTCCACTAAAAAGGAAAAAGAAATCGTCTTTCACATGCAATATCTTCTTTAACATCATCCAGATGTTGATCATGAAACAGGTTGGAGAAAGTTTAAGTAAAATTGCATCCTGTCTGTTCGACTTCCTTGCTGGAGCTCAGTCATACCTACTTTGCATAAACCTGACTGTCTGTGCAACAAAGTCCCTGTATCCCTCTTTCACTCTACGTTTGCCTCCTTTTCTTAATGCTTTCTCATCTGTTAGTCTTCAGGCATTGCTATGATCTACATTTATCTTTGTCTGCTCCACACAGCTGTCTTTCTGACAGCATGTACTCTGATAACCTTCACTCCAGCTTCACTGCTGCCTCTCTGCATTCTCCTACAGACTCCAGATGTTGCCTCTTGGGGAGGTTGGTGCTTCAGCAGAGTTCAAGCCAAACTATCAAACTCAAAGGTGACCTGTAAATCTATCACCTTATCCTTTTCTTTCTTTCTTTTTTCTCTTTCTTCCTCACCAGATCTCTGTGCATCTAGTCCAGATGTGGTCACAAGTGGGCAAATCAAGATAAATGCGGCCATTAAACCTGCCTTTCTGTGACCTACAGCCCTCTATCCTTAATGTACTTCATTTCTCATCAGGCACCCTGAGGCCAACATTTTATTTTCCTTATTTTATTTCTATTTTAGTCTCTTTCTTTCTGCTTCCTTCTATGTGCATCTTGTCTCCTCGCGCTCCCTCTTTCTCTCCCTCTTCACAGTTACATAGTCCAGATGCGGTAACAGCTGCCGTGTTAAGGTGCAGAACAGTTCAAATTCAAGTCACACCATATGAGTGATTGAGAGACCCACTCTCTTCTTGGCATACGGGCATGCTCAGGAAAACGAATAGAAGCAGCAACACAGAGAGGGTTATGGTGCTTACTTTAAAAAAAAAAAAATTGTGGCAGACAACTTACTGTGAAATTATTCTGATTCAACATGGGTCAAATGAGCTGAAACATTTTTTTTATAATCGATTCAAATGTAATATATACAAAAAGAAGTAACAAAAGAAATAAAGCTTAGACAGCTTCACACAAATCTGGCACAGGTCATTTCTCTTACCTCCACTCTACTGGGAAGTGGCAGTATCCAGAGCACACGGGATGAATAAGAGCAAGTAGAAGAAGAGGGAAAGAGATGAGAGACAGAGTGATGAGAAATAGCTGATAGATAAAAAATAGTCCTAGCTGAAAGAGTAAATCAACCATGGTGTTACTCTCTGCAAGTCATCACTAGCTGTGGAGAGACTAAGGAGCAACCAGGTGGAAGGACTGTGTGTGCGTGCGTGTGCATGTGTGTGTGTGTGCGTGTGTGTGTGTGTGTGTGTGTGTGTGTGTGTGAAGGAGTGGCTTTGTTTGAGGAGTAGTAACCAAATGGGTTAGGCAACAAACAGCTGAAACCACACAAAGCACAACCAATATAACTGGCAGCTAGCATAACAGCAGGCACTACTGACAGTAACAATAAACACCCAGATAGGAGCAAAAAAAGAAAGCAGACATTAGTTTTTTCTCTAATATAGCAGCAGGTTGCAGCAAACTGGAAACATTTAACACCATAGTGTAAACTGGAAATCAAAACTTGTCACCTGCAACAGTGACTTTTGCAGTGGCTTTGACAGTGTTGGCTCCAGCATTGTGTCTGTTGGAAGCCAGGCACGTATATAGGGCTGGCTTAGTCACCGTCACCTTAAGAACAGAGAGTATCACCTCTCCCACTAATGTCTCCTCTACTGAGGCTCCGAAGATCTGGAGAAGACCGACATTGAGACGAAAAGATAAAAGTTGTAAAATTCAGTCATTTACATGCAATGGGCATTTTACAAATATATATATATATATATGTGTG
>VOQK01002616.1:0-12071 GCA_015052645.1 Benitochromis conjunctus
TTGAGTGCCTTTTGTTTCTAATTCAGTGGTCTGTTATTGTTTCTTAGAGCCAGAGATCATGTTGTTTTCCTCTGATAAAGGGTGCAAAGGGAAGCTAAGGGCTACGAGTTATGAATTCGGGTCTGTTAAGCTAATCAACAAATTGATTAGCCAACAGTAAAAACTTACAGTAAGTTATTTAAAAGTTGAGCAGATTAATACAGACTGCCTCCGACTGCTGTTTATCCCAGTTAGGGTTTGGAACAGTTTATGACAAGCCCATAAATTGTCCATTGAATGACGGCGTTAATTTAGCTGACAAGTTTGGCACTGAGTGAGTTCGCTCGCGGTGAGGCCCTAACGACAGAGAAGAAAAAGTGAGTCACTGGCTTAGCCTGAACTTAATTGATGAAAGCGCATTTTTACTCTGCTTAAAAGAATAGAATACCCTGTTATTGTCGTTGTACATGTACAACAAAATTGTGGGTACTCCACACAACTGTGTAATAGCAGATGCATGCACAAAGACTTCAGCATTCAGCAGAGATTTTGGTAGATTAGGGTGACCAGTTAGTTTAATTTACTGCAGAATTTAAATCTTGTTTGTTGGTGAGTGTATTGGCACACTCAAAGAGATTTTAGCCTTTAAAAATAATTCCTCCTTCAATTCCGTCCATCTTCTTAACCACTTCAGGGTTGTCATCGGTGGAGAGGTTGCCAGTCGATCACAAAACTAACACAGAAAGACCACAACTATTCACACTTGCATTCACACCTATTGTCAGTTTAGAATTGCCGGTTAACTCGATCTCTTGCATGTCTGTGCACTGTGGGAGGAAGCCGGAGTACTCTGTGAGAACCCAAAGAGGCACGGGGAGAAAACGCCACACAGAAAAACTGCATCCTGCTGGTGGACCTTCTTGCTGCAAAGCAGCAGTGCTAACCACTGCTCCATCTCATGTTTTCTCATGCACAAATATTTTCATTAGGAAACTCAGTCTTGTTAATTGGAATTATATGCAAACCAGATTAGCAGACTTTGTAGGTATCAAAAATAACTACTGCGCCACAGCAGTGCTGTTGCCTCGCAGCATAAAGGTCCTAGGTCTGCATGCTGACTGGCAGTGACCTTTTCACTGTAGAGTTGGCATGTTCTCTCTGAGTACTCTGTTTTTACCCCCACAGTCCAGATACATTTATGTCAGGTTGACTGCTGATTCTGAAGTGGCTGTAGGTGTGAATTTGAGCATGAATGATTAGCTCTCTCTCTGTGTTAGCCCTGTGATGACCTGGCAACCTGTTCAAAGTGTACACCACCTCTGAGCTCCGATAGGCTCCAGTTCCCCTTCAACCCTAAACTGAATAAGCAGTTAAACAGACATCATTTCTGAGACTCAGTGCCTAAAGGTCCATATAGCTAGAATTCACACTGTCGCAACCTTCCAAAATCCCAGTTGTAAGCCAGGAAAATCTTACCTTGGAATCTCAATTTAGAGTCTAAATGAATGATCACAAATTTTATTTCATGTAATCCGTTTGTCAGCACATCGTGGCTTTTTTTCACATTTGTTTCAGTCTCGGAGTGTGGATAAACAGCATGCTGTCATCAACTATGACCCAAAAACAGATGAGCACATGGTGAAGGACCTGGGCAGCTTGAACGGGGTGAGTGGGTCTGTCTTTACTTCCAAACTTTGTTCTTCAGCTTGTGCGAAAAAAGTCTCTGGTATCCCTGAAGACTCGTGTTTCAACTGCAGTGAATCCCTGAGTACAAAATTATGTCTGTGTGCCAGAGACGGTTGGGCAAACAGTGACAATTGGGAAGCCCCCCTCCCAAAAAAAATCTCTCGATCTCACCCCGCTGCCTTGTCCCTTTGCTGCTGTTGCCACTTCACTGCACCATTATCCCAATGAAATCCAGAGCTGAGCCGTGGGAGAAACCGTTCATTGTTCTCAGTGTTTCTTTTGGCCTTTGTAACTGCAGCTAAACTAATCAGAGCAGAACAGTACGAGGGCCTATAACTGAAATCCTTCCCCAATTACCTTTGTTTAGTCCGTGTAGAATGAGATCTGCTGTTTTGTGCACAGTGTTATCCTTGTTTCTTTACTTTTAATCATCTGAAGGTAAACCGAGTAACTCCTCTAACCGTTTGTTAGTTAAGGGAGAAGTTAAAACAAATTGATGAACAAATTGCACCGGCATGGTTACACGTGTTTCTGGCCATTAAGGCATTTTACAAAAGCTTACTGACATTGCATAACAGCATAATCTGATCAGAGTTTTAACGTGTCGGTGGATTAACTTTCAATGGGGAAAGGTCCGCTGGCAAAGCACCTTACGGTGTCCGAGTGCTTGGAATTAGAGGGCCTGTCACCTGTGAGTCGGCACATTTCCTTCATTAGCGAATGAACAGTGAATGCTATGAATTTTGTTTTTTGTTTTTTTCTATTTTGCAGACATTTGTGAACGACCTCAGAATCCCAGACCAGACATATATCACCCTAAAGCTGTCAGATGTCATTCGCTTTGGTTATGATATCCTTTTTTATACTTAGTTTTTTTAAAACATTTTTTAAATTCTATTTGCTTAATCATCATTGGCTTTTCTGTCATTCATACATTATGCAGACTTTCTGCTTTTGGAACAGTGTACGTTGGTCTTTGGTATGCAACACTACAAAGGGCCAGGGTTCTGCAGCAGGTTTTCTCACATTTGTCACATTTAGTTTCTCCACCTTGGTCCTTTGATCTATTGGCATGAAAATCCTGTGTGGTTTTTCAGCCAGGATAGTAAACTGTTGACCGGAAGCCACCTGCACCCTTTGACCTGAGGAGAAAACTAATGAATGGTGAAATGTATGTTAGATAACACGAGGCGACACTGTTCAGTGTTGTACAGGTAAATTTAGACATGCTTTGTCGTCAGAGGTGAATGGACACAGTTTTGAGAAGTGATTCACAGCTATAAGTACGTTTATAGGTTTATATGTGATATCTCTCGATGTTTATCTGTTGTCTCATCAGTTTTGAGCTGATAAGTTTGGTGATACTTCTGCAAGACAGCAAACTAGTTCACTTATGTTTTTGTTATAATAAAGATTTATTTGTTTCCTCGGAGCAAACGGAGAAATGAACAACAACAAAAACATAGCATTCAAACAGAAAAAAAGTAATGATCAGGATTCAGTATTTTCCAGTCATGTCTAATATCTAACTGTTTGGGGAAAAAAATGCAGATTGTTTCCTTTAACTCCTTCTGTACATGTACATGTGTATATCCTGGAAAAGAGTCAACACAAAGTCCCAGAGGAAGCGCTTAAAGTAAGTAAGAGTAAGCTGTCTGTTTCTTTTTTTAGTCTTCAGTGCTCGGCTGTCTTCAGCGAGAGATGTTTGCTGTAGATCCCTACTGAGAAAGACTAAGTGGATTACTCATTATTTTGTTATTAAATAATATGTTAAAATAGTCACAATCTTCCCAGGCTCACTCCGACGATGACAAACTAGAGCTTAATGATCCATAAGTAATACATTTTTTTTTTTCCATATTAAATTAAATACCTTTGCACTTAATGCTGAGGCTAAAAAGTCAAGTAATTTCTATACGTTTAGCAATGCTTGTTCCTCTAGATGTATTCAATTTAAATAAAAGTGATGCATGTGTAATATTTAGAAGTTGAAACTTGAGTCTCAGGTGGATATTCTTCCTTACAGTGTGTATATGTTAGGACAGTTAAAGCTGTACTGATTGTTGGCGGAAGGCTTTTCACATCCTGCTTCCCTCCTGTCTGTCTCTGTGTGTGTGTGTGTGTGTGTCTGTGTGTGTGTGTGTGCAGCATGAGAAGTACACAAGCCAGTTGCAGCTTAGCATAAAAGCCCTGGAGGCCAAGGCAAAGGAAAAACTGCACTTCCAGCACTTAGAGAAGAGCAAAGACTCTTTATCCAATGCCAAACTCCAGGACAAAGCTGAGCGTAAAGCCCACTCCCTCACAGGTAAATAATTCTGTCCACACGGTTCATTCGTTAGCAGGAAGGCAGCAAGTTTTATGATAACAGAAGTAGGTAAATTGTTCTGGGTGCATGAGTGAAACTGTTTCAAATGAAGTGGATTTGAATAGCCTGGTCCCGCATACATGAGGAAGAGGAAGTCTGCTCGAGCCTCCATGTACTGCATGACTTTGGCCATAGATCCCTCGATAGGATGACTGGCTTCTCTTATTAAGAGCTTCCCTGCTGTGGGATTAGGATGCCATGTGAGTAGAGAGGCTGACGCTACAATCCTGTGGTGTCAGTAAAAAAGTAGATCTTGACATTCCAGGGTTGCCAGAGTAAGTATACATGAGTAAGGGTTTTGCAGACAAACAGAGGGGTAAAGAGTTAAGGACAAACAGTCTTATCTCTGTCAGACATGCCTGACTACTGACAAGAGGAGCTGTGCTGCCAAGCACTGCGATGGTGGTTCAGCCACGTGCTGTAGAATTAGTAAGGTCTGTAGGTTTTTAGTCCCAGCTTGGTGCTTGTGTCCATGTAGGTGATGGTAGATCTGTCACTGCTGATATTTCCAGTTCTCTCACACCCTCTTTACTCTGACATGTACTTAGTAAATGTATTATTTTACTCTATATGCAACAGTGGAACAGTCAGGGCGCTGTTAAGTTGGGCATTTTATGAATGAAGCTTATTCACACCGATGAAACGTTTCCCAGCTGTAGTTAATCTAGCAAGCAGCAATCTTGTGCTTTCTGCTCCATAATCAGCCCTTTGAGCTTAGAAGGAAAACTACAACTGTGCCTAAAATAGGACTTTTCCAGCACATGCCCCGTGTTCCTCAGAGTTCCTCATAGCTGTGTAATTGACTGCAGCACTTTGAGAAACACTTCTTTTGTTAGCTTGATTTTTAGTAAGAGCAGAGTGTGATTATCTTGCCTGCAAGTACGAGTTCATTATTTTGATGCAAGAAACCTTTCAGTGCAAACTCTATATTTACTTGTTGCTATGCAGTTACTTGCCTGCGCTCGAAGGAGCCTGTGCTGGTGTGAGCCAGTGAGATAATGAAAGTGTCCACTGCTGTCATGCTAAATGCACAGCCTCAGTGAGAGAAGTATGTTAGAGAAAATGAATACAGGAAAGTGTCACTTTTATTCATTTTGAGTTTGTTTGATGTAGGAAAGTCTCTTTGGCTCACAGAGAGACTGAGGTTGCATATCTCTGTTGACAAATGCTGATGCAAATGCAGTCATTTTTGGCTGAGTTTGTTTAAGGACTTGATAGGTTATTTTGCCTAGCGTGGATTAAATGTCTCATATTAGGTTTGTTTTCTTTTAATTCTGACGAGCCTTGTAGGGGGGGAAAAAAAAAAAAAAGACGTGTGTTGTGTGTGTCTTTTTCTGTGCTCGTTTTCTCCTGCAGCTGTACAGGATGTGGAGTGACTCCAATGCTCCAGCTGTCTGCAGCACAGGACACTTCACTTGTACAGTGTGTGACTCAGTTAGGCCTACATTACTGTGCCAGGACCCAGGGCTATTTAGTATTGAGAGGAAAAAAAAAAGAGGGCATGAAATGAACAGTTCAGCGTTCCCAGTGATTGCTCTTGTAGTGGCTTCCTTTTTCAAAGTTTCCATATGTAACTAATCCAGTAAGTTATATTATAACTACCTCCAAACACAGTACCTAATGTCCCCAGTAACTGCCATTTTTATTGTAGGAGATTATGTCCCTTTGTTGTACCTCTGCGTCTGTGCACAGTTTGAGATGCCGTTGCTGTTTAATCAAATAATACGCTTAGCGTAACTGTGCTCTGTGTACTGAAGCTGTTACCCTCGCCCACGTTTTCTTTAGCTAAAAGGGGAAGATTAAATAAGTGGAAAGGAATCTGTAACGTGCCCCTCTGCCTCTTCGGTCACTGTGTTGATGTCTTATTGTGTGTGTCCAAGGCAACAGTGGTCAAATGCTGCTAATGCTTGGGGTTGTGCAGCCACATTAAACTCAAAAGAGCTTGTTTATCCTATTTATCAGGCCAAACAGCGGCTTCTAGATGATCTGATTAGTAGAGGCTGGCTGGCATGTGTGGACCAGTATGCCAGGTTATATGGGAAGTCTTGCTAAACACTAGTTCAACACATATCATCAGCAAATTTAGCCAAGCTAACTGGTTTCAAATTTAAGAGCGTATATACAGAGACCTCTGTATACAAAAAGCTTTTGCGTATATCCTGCACCGATTTCTTCTATTTGTCCTTTAAAGATTAGGATTAGCTGTGCTGTCCTCACATGAGGAGGATTATGTTTTGGTGGTTTGCTGATACATCTGGCATCATAGTTTGACCCCCACCCCCTCACCCCCACTACACTCTCTGTGTCATGGGAATGTGTGGGAGCTCTGAAACATCCAAAGGCCACTTGCAGTGTAAGGCTGTCTCTCTGAGCTCCAGCATTGTGTAACTTTTTATTGTTGCAGCATCAAACCCAAACACAACACTGTTTTGTCATGTGACTAACAAACTTCTTGGATTATAAAACCAAGCAGTGGTTTAAATTCACGTCTTTGTTGGCTCTTTCTCTGTTCCTACCATACCTCCCTGCATCTTTTACTATATTATGTTCCTGATTGTGTTGGTCTGTGTTTGTGTCTGTCTGTGGGCTTTTTCCTGCTAGCCTCCACAGATTCTCCGATATCCAAGCCCACACCTCTGTATGGCCAGCCTTCCTGGTGGGGAGACGATGAGGACCCAGCCAACAAAAAAGGGGGCAGAGGTGGAAAATTTCCAGAGAAGGAATCTCCAGGTCAGTGAATTTATCTTATATTTCTACATGCAATCACTGTAAACTCCTTTAATTTGGTGTATGGCTTCAGAAATGTTTGTCTTTACAAACATATTTTATTTTATGTTAGTGATTTATTTGCATGTATTGGATATTCCCATGTTTGTGAATTAGATTTAAATTTGCCTTTTTTGTTGTTGTTGTTTGTGGCACTTCTATTTGGTGATCTCTGTGGGTCACTGAGAGATAGATGGTGTTAAGCCCAAGGCAGGTCCCTGGCTGTCAGTTGTGGACTGATTGCCAGGCCAAACCATGCCAGGCCAGTGGGTAGTGCCTGTCTGCCTCATGATGGATTATGACCATCTAAGCTGATGAAGGGGGGGAGGGATGGTGATTGTTCTCCTCACGTTGCCCAGACTGAAACCGATTATTTCCCCCTCAGCTACCCTCCACTGGACTCTGAACTCCTAAAGTGGTATTTGGCCACGCCCAGCTGGCATCCAAAGACCAATCAGATGATGTGTTTTCTCAGCCTACCGTCTGGAACCTTAATGTTATTTATGGCTCTTATTTTCAGGAATTAGTAGTAGTTTAGTAGTTATGCTTTAAGAGATTTACATAGTTTTGAGTTCCTTTAACTTTGAGTTACTTTGATATAAGTGTGACATTTGTAATACTCAGCACATTAAAACTATTGTACAACACCACCACTAAAGCTTTTTGTGTAGTTTGAGTATTTATAATCTCCTCATCTCTTTATTGACAACAGAACTTGCTAAAGATGTGTCTACATATGAGAGCAACGGTTCTTTGTCAGACAGTCAGGCTAAGGCCATCTTCTCCTACCGCCGGGAGCCCAGTTACTTTGAGATCCCAACAAAGGAGTTCCAGCAGCGTCCTACCAAGAAACCAGAGTCGGAGGTTCATGAAGTTCCAACAAAAGACACAGCCGATCCCTCTGACTGCATCTCCTCCACCCCCACACCCCCTGTGGTTCAAAGCCACGCATCCTTTACCATCGAATTTGACGAATGCACGCCAGGTAAAATGAAAATCAAGGACCATGTGACCAAGTTTTCTTTCCGTCAGCGTAATAAACCTTCCACTGAGGTTGCTAGTACACCTACTGAGGTGATGTCAGCAGAGAGTAAAGTTGCTGACTGGCTCGTCCAAAGCAGCGCTAGCATGATGGGAAAGAGGTCACAAGATGAAGACGTGTGCAGCACAAACAGCGACCCATCTCTTCTGAAGACCACCAAGAGTGAGTCTCTTATACACTCTCTGTTTACACTAGCTTTAGATGGAATACTGTGTTAACTTGTTTTTTCATCAACAGCAAACTACCATGAAGATGGCTCTCAAAGTGATTCGGGGCACCCAGCACTCAATGGGAATGACTTTATCCAGTCAGAACATCAGGATTCTCCACAAGCCTTAAGAGCATCCCCACCACAGCGATTTCTCTCCCCTGACTCAGTGGAGCCGGTGTCTGGCTCTCCACCAGAGTCTCAGTCCCTCTCCAGTCTTGGTAAGGCTGAGCCCCACCAAGCTTTTGTGATTGAATTCTTTGACGACAACCAGAGAAAGAAGCGTTCCCAGTCCACCAATATCATGCCAGAACCCTCCAGTCTCAGGCCACAGCTGGAGAAAGTAAAGAAAAGCTCAAGTCCGACTGGGGAGAGACAAGTCACACCTCCGTCTTCCACCACTACTCCCCCAACCCAGCGGTACACTATCCCCCTGAAGGGCCCTGCTTCTACAGGCCCCCAAAGAGCTGGCTCTCTACGAAGGGAAAAGACTGAAGAACGGATCAGCACCAGCTTTTCCTCCCGCTCATCCTCATCTGTGTCTGCAAGACCGTTTAGCAGCGTGGGCCGCAAATCTAAACTCGCCCAGGAGTTTACTGCTGAATTACTGAAACAAGCAAAGGAGATCTCTTCTGCCACCTGGGAGAGAAATACTACAGCATCTAAAGCAGGGTCAGGGCCGGTATCACAGTCTGACCAAATTCCCACTAGCCCTCCTCAGTCTGACGCTCATTTCCAGCCCCAAACTTCCTCTCCAATTCATAAACCTGTCCCCCTCAAAGCCCCTGTTATGCCCACAGCATCTCAAAGTTTTGAAGTTAAGAGCCCCACAGGTCCCAGAAACGAAGAGGACGACAGTCTGAGTGACGCAGGAACCTACACCATTGAAACAGATGTTCAAGATAAGGAGCTAGAAGAGGCACGGAGCAAGATTGACCAGGCAAGTTGTTCCACATGTGTTTCTTTTAAAGGAAATAAGGTGGCTTTGCTAATCACCGGTCTCCTTGTGTTTCTCGGAGTGAAGTCCTGATGAGAATGAGCCATGAACATTAGCACTCCCACTTTGCCCATCTGTGCACTTATCCACTTGCAATGCTTTGTTCCTGACAGGTGTTTGGTGTCGTTGACAGCCCAGAGCGAACGAACCTGAGTGAAGCAGAAACACCGTCAGCATTTAGGCCTGTTATTGTTCAGGGCAGGGAGCAGCATAGGCAGAAAAGTTGTGGGGAGGTGAGGCCAGCTCCAGAGCAGGGACAGAGTCTGGTGAAGGTAAACTTTTCTGTTCAGGGTGGAATGATGATAATTGATCATTTTGATGTAATAATGATTACTTTTAGTCAGTAAGCCTCAAGTGTCTGATTGCACCAATCGGGATGTAGTGCTTCCTTGATTTGCCTTCTTGGTATTTGCTCTTTTGTTCGGTGTCTCTCTTTTGATTTGTGCACTTGCCTCTTCTTTGCACACAGGCTCTGGGTTCATGATTGTTTGGGTTTTTCTTTTCTAACCAAATGAAAGAAAACAGAAAACCAAAGCATGTGTTTAATACAACATGTTTTAATATGTTAGGGTTCAAGCGCATACAACACTTGAAACAGATTGCCCTTTTGGAATTTATAATAAGCTGAACTAAGGGAATCATATTTTTAACAGTTTTATTATTTTTAACAGTAATGAATGACTTGTATGTTTTCTTTTACAGGTTCAGTCAGGAAGTGCAGTCTTACAGGGGGCTCCTAAGTGGATGTCCTGCTGGGCCAGCTTGGCAGACAGCTACGCAGAATCTGGCCCTTCGTCCGGCCTCTTTGACATCCATTCCCAGATGGGACTGTCAGAAGGGGGTAAGCCACATAACGAGACATTGCTCTATTTGAAATGATAATGAGACACCCTGATGAATATGAATGATATTCAGCTTCATCGTCTATGGTTAATATGCATTAAAACTGTTCCACTTCAGCACGAGGCACAATCGTCCACAAGGCTGCGCTCAGCCAAAGCCAAGAAAGAGTTCAGCGTGGCCTGCGGCTGACATCACCGGGGGACAAGAGTGACATTCCAGCTCCCAGCATTTATGTTCATTATGACCCAAATTCAACATTTGATGTTGAAGATAATAGCTTGGAGGTCCCTGGCTCTCAAGACGGCATTCACAGGTTGACAGTGCAGGACGATCTAGAGCCTGACAGCCTGAGTGATGCCAGCAAGTCAGATGATGGCTCTATTGTAGAGCAGAAGAGGAGGCCTCTGTCAGACCAAGAAGAAAAGCAAAATGAAGACAAGCGCACGCTCACGGCCAAGTCTACATCTTTTTACATCGGGTCAGAGGAGGACGTGGTGCCCAAAGCTAGCACTCCTAAAGCCGAGAGAAAACAGGTGACCAAAACTTTTTCAACAGCCACTCTGACCAAACTGAAAGGCAGTCAGGAGTCTGCAAGAGTCAAACCTGTTGTATCAGCTCCTGTACTGAGCCAAGGGACGCAGAGGCTAGAGGGTAAAGAAGCATCTCCGTTAATCAGACAGGAGAGCTTCACGAAGGAGCGGCCTAGCAGCACCAGGTTGCCGAACATCTCTAGCCAGCCTGCTCAAAGAGATCTAAACCCTGAATTACTACAGAAAGCTAACAGTCAGGACACGCATTCTTTTCTCAAAGAGACTGAAGATGTTCTGGCTGTACTGGAAGCCAAACTCCAAGCAGGACAAACCAATACTCCATCTCCTGTTATGGACTCTCTTTCTGGGGAGTCTGATGTGGATACCTCCAGCACAGTCAGCCAACACAGCAGCAAGACAAAGCCAAGCACACTAACAAAAAACATATCGGTCAGTGGTCTCCAGAGAGAGAGGTCTTCAGCTAGCCTAGCTAGTCAGGATTCAAATCAGCAGCCTTCAGAAAAGCACCGTACTCAGGAAGCAGAAAGGAGCAACAAGACTGAACCTTTGAGGAGGCCAGTTGGACTGAGACGTAGTGTGGGAAAACGTGGCTCCACAGACCTAAGTGATGACCATCAGAGCTTACCGTACTCTGATCAGGAGACAAACAGCAAACAAACACGCAAATACATAATTCCCCTTCAGAAGGAGGAGACCAAGAGCTCCAGAGTGTCCCAGGCGCTAAGTCGTGCCAACAGTCTGTCAGCCCCAAGACCCACCAGGACTTCCATGCTGCGCCGGGCTCGCCTCGGAGAGGCCTCAGACAACGAGGGCACAGAAACTGATAAGCTATACCAGGAGGCCAGTAACACCCCAGCTAAGCAGACCCAGGAAGCCAAGAAACTCTCCAGGCTGGATTTGCTGGCCATGCCTCGGAAACGGACAAGCTCATTTAACACACCCAGTGACAACGAGGCCTCCTCCTCCACCCCACAATGGACAGGCAGAAGCACAGGATTTTCCAACCGCAGCACAGAGCTGGGTGGCAGTTCCACTCGCAGGGCCTCTGGTCCAGGGACAAAGCCAGGAGAAAGGCCACAGAAGGCAGCCCTCAACAGAACTCCAATCACTCGTGTACGCTCTAGCAGTGCCAAATATGCCAGCAGCACGGCAAGTAAGTATAGCACCGGCACTTACACACCATCTGGTTCTTATACGTTTCAAGTGTAAAGCCTTGTTTGCCATAAAAATGAACTCAGATTTAGCATTGTGCAAATGAAATGCCTGCAATGTGTGTCAGACATGAAAGTGAATTGGTTTGAAGCCTTTATCAGGCTCAGTCAATATAACTGATGTCTCAGTTCTGCAATTAAGAACTCTTTTTCATCAAGCAGCAGCTGTGTGTGAAGGAAATTAACACTAATACTAATATTAATACCAGTATTCAATATCTTTCATCTGCACAGTGTACACTCATTGAAGTAAAGGCTAGATTGCCGTTTCTATATGCAGCCATGCTTTGAGGGTGTATTCTAGCCATGATGATTAACTGGGTCCTGCACTTAACAAAATATGTTTCACATTACAAATCATCTGTACTCAGCCGCTGTACTGTGGAAGTCTAGTGTTCATTTCAGTTTGGTTCAGACCCCCCC
>VOQK01002616.1:12091-26043 GCA_015052645.1 Benitochromis conjunctus
GTTTAACCCCCCCAAAAAAAAAAAAAAAAAAAAATTAAATATGAAATAAAAAAAACAGCAACAGTAAATTGTTGGAAAGTCATGAAGACTTCCACAGCATCATGTGTGTCTCTTGTTTGGGGAAATGTTTTGGGGGTTTCCATTAAAATACTATAGTGGTGTTTTTTCTTAGTTTTTGATTTTTTTTTCTTGGTGGTCTTCTTTCATGGCGCCTCTTTCTCTCTCTCCTGTTTTCGCAACTTATCTGTCCTCGTCTTCAAAAACTCTGACCGATTCACAACACCAAGGCTCTAGGAGACGACAGAAAGGCTCTGACTATACCTCTACCTCAGATGAGGAGTACGACTCAAACCAGAGCACTCCTAAACACAAACGCTCCCAACCTTCCTCAGCTTCTCATAGCCCGCGCAATCCGGTCCGGCCGCAGCCGATCGTGGCCCTGCGTCCGAAACGCCCAGGCAGAGACTCTGAAGAGGAGACCAACGAGGGAGATGCCTTCCACAATTGGTCCACACACAGTGCTGAGATTGCACGGTAAGAAATATCACAGGCTGAGTGTTTCTGGTGTGGATACTTAGGTTTTCCAGCCTTACTGACAACAAAGGTGGTTTTACGCAAACAGTTTTAAGCATTTATTTATGACAAGACATCCAAAATCACAGTAGATTAGATGATGATGATTTTTATCTGCTCAAATGGTTCATTTACTTCACTGCAACACTAAACCTGAATATATTTTGTTGGATATTTCCTTTAATTTCTTGCAAAAATATTTGCATTGACTTTGTTGTAGAGAATTGGTTTAAAAGTAGGAATTCTTAAATTCAATACAATATAGATTTATTTTTTGTTTTTGTTTTTTTATATATAAAGATTGAGTCAAGATCTGGCCAAAGACTTGGCTATCTTAGCCAGAGAGATCCACGATGTAGCGGGTGATGGCGAGCCCGGAGAGGAGTGCGGTGCACCTGTCTCCATGGCGGCTTCTTATGAACAGGTACCATTCTTACCTCAAACTTCGAGTGAGCGAGTGAGGGCATTTTTGACTGCAGCCATGTGTTAACATGTGCTGTTTTTAATTGTAAAACCGTTTCCTGCTATGAATTTGTCTCCTTCTCCTACAGCTTTTCATATTTGTTTGAAAGGAATTGACTCATAATTGAAAATGATATGGGACCATTTATGACTTGAACTTTTTTTTTTAACATCATAGGTGGCTTTTCACCACATTGTAATATTTTATAGTGAATCATAACGCATAGGCTGATATTTTAAGCTGACGTGACAATGAAAGAGCTCAGATGAAGATGATAATAGTCATCCTAATTGCCCCTCTGGGATAAATAAAGTCATTCTGATGTCTTTTTTGATAAGAGAGAGAGAGAGAGGTAGAGATCAATTACATGTTTCTATTTTTACTGTCCTTCCATTCGGTGCAATTTAAAAAAATATATATATATATAAAAAAAATAGAATTTAATCATCTTTTTCTTGATCAGCATATTTCAGAGGCTAACAGCTACCAGAAAGTTCCCCCAAGTTTTGCACCATCAGGGGAACCTGAGCAGAGCTGGAGTGACCATGAACAGAACTCCAGGAGCAGAGAAGAGGTCAGACATGATCTGTTGCTTCTCCTTTAGATCTCCTGTAACGAGAACTTTTTTTAAATAAAAGTATTTTATTTTTATCTCCCTCAGGGCGTTGTGGACACGGGGATGCTGAATCCGGTGTCTCAGGTCATAATTGCTATCAGAGAAAACACGGAGCAACTCGCTGACAAAATGAAGTAAGATACTAAGAAGAGCAGACACCATGAACGCTTAAACTCTTCTCTTTCCATTCCTGATCTGGCTTTGATGAAAAACTTTATTGATGCTGTCTGACAGCCAGACTGCAGTGAGCATCAGCTCTAATTTAATTACTGTAACTTAGTGAGTCAGCTCACAGACAGATTGGCTGACATTATGGGACCGAGAGCAGAGATCTAATCTAAGTAAATGAGACACAAATGAAAAAACAGTTTCCACTGTTACGTTCTATTCCTGGTCTTTGTTTGGGAATGTTTCAGACGTTAAACAACAGTTATGTCTTACTGTTGCTTTGATAAAATCTGCAAAATGATCAGTGTCAGAGGGCCGAACGTTGACTGAAAGACACCTCTGCACACAGGGTGATGTTCCAGGACAGAGTGGATAACTGGGAAGAAATTGAGGCCAAGGTCAATTCTGAAAATGATGTCCCTTTTGCAAAAACATCCAACAAGGTTAGTGTGCTTTTGGTTAAATGACAGGAAACGTATGCTTGTAAATACTGCATGTTTGAGCTAAGTTAGACGCCTGTGTTTCAGGAAATCACATCTATCTTGAAAGAACTCAAGAGAGTTCAGAGACAGCTCGAAGGTGAGTCATTCAGACCCTTTAGAAACTATTTAAATGAAAATAATTTTAAAATACAATTTTCTTGTGGCTAATGACTAATTTCTCACTTTTTCTTTTTTTTTTTAAATAATCAGTCATTAACACAGTCATGGAGCCCAGCTGGCAGCCTGGAGCTACCAAGACCTCAGCTACTGCAGCCTCCTCCTCATCTGGAGTTCAGACTAGCAGGCATTCGTCCTCACGAGACTGGAGAACGGTGCACTCCGTTTTCAAACGTGGCGGTGGCCCGAGGCCCAGCGAGAGGGTCAGGAGAGCGGCTGCGACCCCGGACGATGTCAGAGAGGGGTATTTAGTCTGAGATCTGGCACAGACGCGCAGGTCCGGCCAGTATTGAACTGCTGCTGTGAGCTCCAAACAGCCAGGTGCCAGACCTCTGTGCGCACAAACACAAAGGAGGGAAGTGAGACTTTATTCACAGAAGTGCATCCTCCTGCACACGCAAACATATACACACTACTGCACTATGAACACACCACACACAAACCTGTGTAAGGATGTAACGCACTGAGAGAGACCACAAAGCTATACTTGATTCTTTGTGTTACAGATTGTCGTTATTATTTGCCAATGTTGTGACCACCAGCACTTTTTAAAAAAAAATAAAAGCTCATTATAATTATCTGCCCAGAGAAAACCAAGGGAACGCTTCAGATACATCAAACATGTGTTTAGTGACAAATCATTAATGAGGAAGTATTTTCTTTTTTTTAATAGAAAGAACTAAAGTTATTACTCTCAGATGCTTATATGTTGTCCACTCCATCCTCAGTAATTCCCCATGTTTATTGCTTTTGTTTGCTTCCTTCCTCTTTGTGGAGTAGAATGGAGAATGTATTTTTTAGGGGATTTTTTTTCCTGAGACACTGGTATTTTGTAACTGACACGGCATGACTGTAGGCGCGAGTTAGTCGCCTTTTGTGCCAGAATAGTTTGTTAATATTACGCAATCGCTACAAGCCAATTTTGTGCGCATGCTGGTACTATTTCCCTCCTCAGCACCACACTTTTGACCAACGGAGGGTGTAAAAAAATAAATAAATAAAAATAAATATATATATATATATATATATACACTTCAGGAATGTGCAATCTAAATGGAGGAACGGGTGCGCTCTATAAGTAAATCAGCAAGCGATCACAAACTCAGCTTTAGAGTATTCCTGGCCCTTCTAACTTTTGTAAAATTGTTATTTTTATATTTGTGTCAAACACATTTGGGAGCTTTGGATTGTTTTCCATGCCTCGAGCAAAATTTGGCTCCAATGTTTGTCCAAAGACGATCGCGACACAACTTCAAGGACGAGGAATGTGTCTTCTTTATCTGTGTTTCTGCACGACACCTCAGCCCCTCGAGTCGTCAGAGATGTAATGTTATTTATGACCAACTAAATTGTTAAAGTCTTTGATGACAGCAGCTGATTTGTTAATGTGTGTAAATGTCTAAAGATCGTCTATACGTCCTACAGGTTACCTCTCAATCTCGTCTTTTTGCACTAAGGTAGCACAGCATCGTCCCTCTTTAAGCCGATACGCTGCAAACTGAAAGCTTTGACCCTCTGGTGAAAAATCAGTGTAAGAATTTGATGCTGACACAGGAGCTGAAGCAGGGAACTCCGGCAAGCTTCTCAGTTTCCCTCTTCCTAGTCTGGACTGATTGTAACTGAGAAGTACCTACAGAAGTGCCACATTAGCTGCGTGGGATAAAGTTTCATGCAGACGAGTACAGTGGTTGTTTACAGACTCCAGCAAAAGTTGAATGTTTATTTTTCTTCTTTTCATTCTCACCCTGTTGCTGCTATTCATCTTCTGTGGGATAGTATTTCCACTTAGCTTTAGTCCGACACGGTCAGCTGAAGATTTAAAATGTGCGTATCAAATTTCTGTCCCTGGTTTTGGATCTTGAGTTTCTGTTTCCATTCCTTCTCAACCCAAATTATTTGGTTGTAACTCGATAGCTGTTATTATTTATGTTTGGTTATTTGCGTAAGGTGTCACATGATGTGTTTTTGTTTTTTTTTTCAAATAAATGTGATTAGTAAGCCTGTTTTGCTTTTTGTCATCTGTTGTAATCTCTTTTTACACTCACCCACTCCACCCCTCCCCTCCACATGCTAAATAACTCGCTGTAAAACCTGAAATGAAAGTGAAAATGGGAAGTATGCTGTGATATATTCAGCATCAGAAATTACTTCTGCTCATATTTGGGGGGAAGTTTGGAGGAAGAAAACAAGTTGGCTTTGAACTCTTTAACAGGAGCGAAAGTTTCTTCTATCGGTAAGTTTCTTTTCATTGCTTTAAAATTAATCCTAGTCTGGCACTGAAAACATTTCAGAATAATTTCAAAAATAGCGACGTTTTGGTTCACATCAGAGCTGGGAGCTCTCTAATTTGTTTATCTTCTGTCCGACACGGTAACTTCCTGCTTTTGGTCTCCATCAGCGCTTGAAAGGGGAAAATGACCACCTCGTATAGCAGCCTTGACGGTTCAAACAAAAGGGTAGGGCAGCATCAAACATTAAAAACCAAACTCTATTCTTTTTTTTGTGACTTTTCTCATTCTTAAAGCTCTCTTCCTGTCAAACATCACCTTCTTAGACCAGCTGCGTGAAGCTACTTGCAATTTTGGCATGTCTGACTATTCTGGGGGTTGTGCTCGCCATCATCGTGCTGGAGAGACCTCCACCCCCCAAAAACCACGAGATACTCCCGGGTGACGACGGCTGGAGCAATTTCTCCATCGATCAGTGCAGGTAATAATCCAGTGATTACATTACGATCTTAAATATCTGCTGCACAGCTTGAAGGATCTTATTACATGTCCACATTTGCTCACTGTTGCGAAATGAAGTCGTGATTTCGCCGTATTTGTAAAATGACGCGTTTTTAAATTTTATTTGGCCTCATTCTCTGATTATTATTTTTTAACGCGCAAAAGAGCTACCATAATTTCCTCTTTATGTGTAATAAATATAAGGAGGAGGAGGTTGAGTGGCCAGGTGTTCCTCTTTATGTGGGACTGGACCTTATTCTTATCAGCCTGACCCACAGTTTGATTGGCTGTAGCTTGCAAAGTAAACACTGCAGGATAGCCACTGAAATTTGACTGTAACCTAAATTTTGATGTGGAAAAATAAAATGGGAAAGACTGCGATCTTGTGTCACCTGCAGACTATGTTATGCCCACAAAAGGCAAAAGCTGCTTCACTGGAATATCATTGAAACTCAAATAAATAAAATGCAGTAGAAGTGGACTTAAAGATTAAAGGTTACTTCCTCCAAATTTTTTCCTCTTCAGCTTCCAAAGAATTCTCTGAGCAGATGCCTGTTTTTTTATCCCGCAGCATGGCCCTTGTGGAGAGCATTCCTGAACATATGAAATACAAAGACAATGTAACATTTGGGATCCCTCTGGAACAAGTCTGGAACAATCTCATCTCAGTGGCAACAAACCAAGTGGATGTGGTCTCTTTCTACTGGACGTTAACTGGGGAAGACATCAGTGTCAACTCTTCCTCCGATATGCCTGTGAGTGTGGATAGTTGTGTTCCTCACGATCATTAAAGCATCCCTACACACCTTTTTGTTCTAACGTTGTCTCTGTGTCCTTGGCAGGGAAGGAACATCCTGAAAGAACTTGAAGAGCTTCCTTCGAGGAATGTGAGTGTCCGAGTGATAACGAGTGTTCCCACCGTCATAACAAACTCCACCGATTTAGAGATCTTAAAACAAAAAGGTTTGCTTTCTCTTCACCAAAGTCTTGTAGGCCACCAACTCTTTGCGCCAGCTTGCTCTCGACCCTTATCTCTTTTTCTTCCTGCCTGTAGGAGTTCATGTGAGGAAGGTGGACTTTGGCCGCCTTGCAAACGGCGTCCTCCACAGTAAGTTCTGGATCGTCGATAGGAAACACGTGTTTATTGGAAGCGCCAACATGGACTGGAGGGCTTTAACACAGGTGAACGCTCAAATTAGACAATCAAAGGTACTTTGCTATTTTGAACCTTTAAAAATGCTGCTAAACAATTAAATGATTCACTTTTAACTGCAGGTAAAGGAACTAGGAGTTGTGATCTACAACTGCTCCAGTCTCGCGAAGGACCTACATAAAATCTTCCAGTCCTATTGGGTGATGGGTCAACCCAACAGCTCCTTGCCTCATCCTTGGCCTGCAAAGTATGACACGGACATCAACAAACAACACCCCCTCCTGGTGAAAGGGGATAATATCTCCAGCTGGCTGTATGTGGCAGTAAGTTCCTTAAGTTTCAGTTCCTTTTTAAAGGATACTGTTAGGTTTTCTTTATTATTAATAGAGAAAGAGTTGTAGTCTGCAGCTATAATCACATTTTCAGCCAGGACGGACATCAAAAACATACTTAAAGCCTGTGGTTATGAATCAAGTGCTCCTGTTGATTTCTTGTGTTTCACTCCAGGCTTCTCCTCCATCCTTCTGTCCTCCATCGAGGACTCAGGACCTGGACGCTATTCTCTCCATCATCTACGGGGCTCAACACTATGTTGATGTAGCCGTGATGGAGTACTTCCCCACCACACGCTTTGACAAGCCTCGGAGGTTAACTTAACCCTTTACAGAAAATACTCCACATTGATGATCCAGATCGTTTTTCTTTGTTTTCCTCATTCTGAAATCCTTGGCTTTCACTCAGCAGATACTGGCCGGTCATCGAGGATGCCATCAAGACGGCTGCGTTCGAGAGGAAAGTGCATATCAGGATGCTGATCAGCTGCGGGCGGGATTCTGATCCAGACATGATGCCTTTTCTTCAGTCTCTAGCCTCACTCGACTCTCCTCACCAGCATATCAGCATCCAGATAGTAAGACGCAGCATGGGATACATGAAACTCCTGATGATAGATGATACCCACTATTTTAAATAAATGTGTTTACTCTCTTTTCCTTTTTCAGAAAGTCTACATCGTCCCAGTGGCAAACCAGTCCGACATTCCATTTTCCAGAGTCAACCACAACAAATACATGGTGACTGATAAAGTAGCCTATATCGGTGAGAAACACAGTTATTCCACAAATGTGTCATTGCTCTAAGTCAGTTGATGGAATCTCTGACCAGGTTTACGCTCTGCTGCTACCCAGGTACCTCTAACTGGTCAGGAGACTACTTTCTTACCACCGGTGGAGTGGGCCTGGTCATATCCCAGCATGCATCGCAACCTGAAATGAAGAATAAGACCCTGTACAGTCAGCTCAAGGCAGTATTTAATAGAGACTGGTATTCAGAGTTTGCTGTGCACCTCGATGACCTGGGACAACACCCAGACTGTTCGCTATCGAGATGACTGAAGCTCTTTTATAAATCTTAAGTGCATTTCATGACATTCAAATCCCGGTTGGGACACACGGTGTTTTGCTTTTTTATATGACCTTTGTGAGAAGGGATATTTTTAATACAACTGTCACATATGTTCATTAACCTACCAAATGTGTCATGCCACAGAACCTCATCTTTGTTTGTGATGTGTTGCATGGATGTCCTGTTTGTTTGTGTCTGCAATTTTTCAGTTTGTTGGTTGATTTTTGTACTTTTGTTTGTGTTGGTCTTTGTATATGTTTGCACCCAAGTGTTATAAAAGCATATGCTTTCAGAAGAGGCAAGACCTCACACTATACAGCAGCTTCCCCTGGGGAATTGCTTGGACTGCTGATCTGTTTTGCACTTTTTTTGCATTAAGAACAGTGTATTAAAGATATGGTGGGAAGAAAAAGAATCTGATCTTTTTCATAGTGTCAGTTCACAACCGTCACTTTGAGATACTTTAACTTTGTGAGCCATAGTGTAAGGTAAGGACACCATAAGATTAGAGAGAAAACTCAAACAATCAGACGATGCCCCATGGACAGCTTTTTGGGAAACGTGGGGAGGAGGAACTCCCTTTTAACAGGAAGACACCGTTGTCAGTCAGCCAGGTTCAGGAAGAGACTGACATCTACAGTGACCTGTTGGGGATTCAAGGGATGGTTCAGGGTCACCTGATTCAACTCTAACTGTAAAAGTCATTAAAAGTTATTGTTAAGCCTAATCTTCAGGATAACATCCTGACAGCTGAAAGCTGTGTTTTGCAATTTACCTTTGGAAACCCAAGGAAAACACAAGTAAGCCTGGACTCTGAGAATGCAGTGGTTTATTGGGATCATATGAGCATATGAGGTCTTAAAATATGATGAAGCCTGATCATTCAGGAATTTGCAAAGTAGGAGTGGTGTTTTGGGTCAAGTGAGCTTTTTCTCTCTTCTTCTTTCAGTGACATCCTCTGTACAACAAACATAGTCATTTGTTTTGCAGGCTAACTGTAGTTGAGAGAAACACACTCCCTCTGCGTCAGCTGACGGCGGAGTCAGATCTGCCGCAGTTCTTCAGCCACAAAGAATGTATTTTTTTATGTTGACTTAAGTTCCCGCAAGTTATGAAGATTAAGTACAAATGTTTCCTTTAAAACTTCGCTCTTACAAACAGGTTTCATTGCATGTTCTTTGCCCTCCCGAACAGTAGGCGACAGTGCGACGTAAATCTATCGCGCACAGGTCATGAGGTCGCAGGGCGGGGCTTCGGCTTGTGCAGTAGGCTACGTGTGCTTCACAGCAGTTAAATTGCGATCAGTGAGTTAACGCTACAACTGAATTCAGAGTCATGGTGCTGCTGGAAAATGATTCGGTAAGAGCAAATATACATCGTTAATAACTCAACCTGTTGTTGGCGTTGACTATAAGAGAAAAAGGAGGTATTGTGTTCTTTAGCTGTCGTAAAGCTAGCTTGCTAATAGCCACAATGTTAGGCACGGCAGTAGGCAGATTGAGATTAGCAGCTAGCTCTGAAGCTCAGACAGGGTTAGACTTTAAAGTTGTACTTTCTGACATAATTTAATTGTTCAGGTCAAAAAGGAGCTAACCGAAAGCTGTACGTTGTCAGCCAGGTGTTGTTAACTTTGTCTTCAGCTGCCAGTTGTTAAATTAGATTACACTTTGCTCCACAAAACTGCAATAGTTTAGCTATGCTTGAACTGTATTGTCCTCTCGTCTCCTTTTATGTATTAACGTAAGATTGACAACAGCTAAAATAAATAATCTTATTACTACGAGGAGGATTAACGGTTTGATAAAAAATACTACTAGTAAGGCAGTCTGAGTCATCCCTCGAGGCCAATTCTCTAATCGGCATTTCTAAATAATCTGGATCCACACCGAATTTAAACTAATTCTTCCTCCACCCATGCTTCACCTTTTCACCAAGTTTCATGAAATTCGGCGTTGTAGTTTCTATGTAATCTTGCTGACAAACCATGCTTAAACTACCCTGCATGAATGTTAGCTTGAGTTCATATCTTCTTGCTCCTCCTGTTGTCCAGTTTCTCACGGAGCTGACACGGCTCTTCCAGAAGTGCAGAACATCAGGCAGTGTTGTCATCACATTAAAGAAGTGTAAGTAGGTTTTAAAAAAAAAAGTGACAACCAAGCTGTGAATTAACATTTTTTTTTTATTTATATTTAAGCAGTTTTAATAAGAGTCTTTCATTCTTCCAGATGACGGTAGAACCAAACCGGTGCCCAGAAAGGGCCACGCGGAGTCTTTTGAACCTGCAGACAACAAATGTCTCCTCAGAGCGACTGATGGCAAGAAGAAAATTAGCACAGTGGTGAGCTGACGTTGCTTTAAGATTCTAATTTTGTGACGCTTTGCCGTCCCCACCCCACAGCTGGTTAATCCTGATTTTCTGCTTATAATTTCAGGTCAGCACCAAAGAAGTTATCAAATTCCAGATGGTAGGTTGAGCAAGTTTCATATAAACTCTGAAGTCTTTTTGATCTTCATGAAAGACCGAAACTGTCGTATTTTAAAGTTTTGCCTCTTTGATAAATCCACCATTTGTACTTCTGTCATTTTTCAGGCGTACTCTAACCTCCTCAGAGCTCATATGGATGGACTTAAGAAGAAAGACAAGAAAAGCAAAAGCAAGAAAACCAAAGCCACCCAATGAGCAAGAGACTCTAAGACAACCTTGGATACCTAAACTGGTTCGCACGATCTTAGGGGAGTGGGAGAGTGCTCCATGTGATCTGCAGCCCATTCGAGGCCTCAGATTCACGGACTGCTTTGATATTATGCCGTTGTTTGCATGATAACGTCTCATCCCTGACTGTCCAGTGCCATTTGGAACAGAAAACTGAGGATTTCTCATTCATCATCGCCACCATTTCTGCTTCGGGACCAGATTCTCAAACGTTCTGCTGCCTCTGGAGCCTGATGATTAACAGCCCTTCACTCTATTTAATTGTTAGAGCATATTTATGTTATGTTACCATCTAAAAATAAAAGTTGTGCTAGCTCATTCTAATTCAGCTAGTTTTAGATGTTTCTTTTTTTTCTCATAAAATTGGATTTAAATGTCAGTTTGAGTTCTGCCGTAGAACCAAATGTTTTTTGTTTTGTTTTTTTTCTGATGGGGTGAAATGTCATGTACTATATATTTTTTTATTTTATGTCTTTAGAGGCACAATTAATATTATAACAATTGTTTTTACATACCAATACCAAGCTGTTAAACTGTCTGTCTTAAATAGTTTAACACCAATATGTATATTACATCGTCAGCTAATGTCTGAATGATGTCATGAATCGGTTATTAGTGCAAAAAATGTTGAAAGCTGAAGATTTACTGAAAGCATGTTTGAGTTATACCGAGAGGAGTATTGGCTGTGATTCAGATGCTTTTTTTTGTTTTGTTTATCACAATCACAAAGCATGTTTGACTGCTGCCAGAAAATGTTTCCACCCATTTGTTTGTCCCGCCGTGATACCCGAGTCCTGCTCTCATTCAAGAGGACTGAAGCAGAATTTACATTCAAAAATAAAGTGCTTTCTAAAAAGTCACAGCTCGTTTTTGTCTGAATACTCAAGGACCAAACGTGAGCAGGATGGGGAAACATAACGGTTAATACACTATTTACAAACACACATTTTTGTGCTGTACTGGCGATAACAGTCGGTGTGGCGGTTAAAAGAAGTGCCGTCTCATAGTGCCGTGTTTCTCTTGTCCGGTCTTTCCTTCGGGGAAAGCGCCAGCTGACGCTGCCGGGCGCTCTCTTCCTGGTATCCCTGGTTCATGAGGCTGGTCACGAACTGGAACATGGTCTGGATCACAAACAACAAGCGTTACACACATGCTGAACCTTAAAGTATGAAGCTTTTTTCATCAGCTTTTAGTAGTTTCCTCCTCTTCTGTGTGTAATTGAATACACTGTTTTAACAAACTTACTGCACTGTGCCAAAGCTTTGAGGGAATACTTTTTGAGAATCACCTTGTTGGTGTAAACGTATTAGTTTACGTCTTTAAACTTGTGTTGTCTTTGGCATTTTTTTTTTGGTTTTGCTTCGTCAATTCAGACAAAGAAATGGGAACAAATCATTCGTTTTATGTTACAGGCTTCTAGTAACAAAGAACCTAAAGATACGATTTAGAATGAGTTCATCGCTAAATTACCTGTTATGTGTAGACGTAACACTCCCTAAATCCCTCGATTTAGGCGTCTTTTTTGTGCTTGAATGATTCATAGGTCAGTATTAAGTGGCTTATGAAAAACACACACACACACACACACACACAAAAAAACATTCCTCTGAAAATGTTATGGTAGGACTTGACTGAGGTTTTGCAAATGTATTATCAGATTATGAACTTTAAACTTTGTTGATGTGTGACAAACCAGCTTTAGCCACTAGAGAGCAGGAGAGGCTCAAAGTTGAATAGGATGCACATTTTTATGTGGATATTATACTTTAGATTTAAGTGTTTGGATTTTTCTCTACAGCTCTTAAAATGTTTCTATCTGAGCAGCGTCGGCAATCTTTCATTAAAAAAAAAAAAAAAACAACACATCTTGGAGTGATAAAACTGGTCGTGACAGAAACACTCTCCGCTTGCTCAGCGCCCTCTTGTATGGTTCAGTGAGATGTAGATTTTACCATCAGTCAAACTTGTGTTGCATTAGTCTCCACCTTGACATGTTGCGCGGAGCATTAAAGAGGTGAGTCGAGCACGAACCAGCGTTGCTGCTGTGACGGTCGCACCCATCGCAGCTATTCCACGAGGTTATTTAACCAGAACAGGAGGTGGAGAGAGTCCGGGGGAGGGAGACTCACAGGTCACAGGCTCCTTACCTTCCACGCCTCCTCCAGCTCGGCCGTCCACCTCTCCTTCAGGATGGGCTGCACAGCGCAGGTGAATTCTGCGCCAACATACTGGGGAAAATAAATAAATAATAATAATAATAATAATGTGAGATGCTAATGTGCTCGTGGATTGTTATGTGATTATTTGCAAAAGTGGGTGGGTAAAGCGTTTTTGCAGATTAGGGATGTGCGTCAGCTAATTCGGCTGCTGTGACTTTAGGGGTCTCGTTATATAATGGCTAATAAAGAGCTACACCATCAGCACAAATTAAAAAATATGTGTACACCTCTCCAACAAAGCAGCATCACACACAAACAGACAGCAGCTCAAAGCTGTTGGGGATCATCGGGGGCCTTACGCTGTAGTACTTAGGCGGGGCGTTGTAATGATAATGGCTTTTCCCCAGCTCCAGAGCCAGAGCCTCCAGTCTGTCCAGCTGATCCAGTCTAGCCACACTTTTTTCAATAAAAGACATCACCCTGGAACAGATTGAAAAACACACTCAGCTTTATCGATCCACCATTCAGCCGTGAATTAGCAGGGAGCAACTATCAGGTGATGCGCAGCCACTGTAGATGACACTCCTCTGTGCTGAAAGGCTGCAGACTCTCATGCCAATAAGAATAAATTAAACCAATGTGCATCTATCAGCCCCTCTCAGCTGAAAGTCAACCAGCTTCTCGCACAATACTTTATCTCTCCCTGAAGACAAATATTTCTCTAAACAAAAGAACACAGGATCAATTTTCTTTGTTGTTGTTTGTGTGTGTGTGTCTGTCTGTTTGCCATCACTGTAGAGTATTGTGTGTGTGATAGCTTCGAAGATGGAACAAAGGATAAGAGCTGATTTAGCTCACAGCCCAATGTGGACATTGGTGCCGATCCCCAACAAGTACGCCTGAAGAGCCATTTGGCTGTAGGGGTGAATTTAAGAGCAGCTGGTTCAGGCTGGAATTTTGCCTGCGCCGCGGCTGCAGCAGCCCCACGCTACCCTCTGCACCTTCAGGTCCTCAGGCAGTAATTGGCTGCTCTGGCCTCATGTGTAGAAAAACACAGAGAGGCACGATGCATGCTGGGAAACAGCGACAAGTGCCAGTGATGGATGTTATGAGCTCTTTCTGCTTTGGACTGGAAAGCACTGAGCGACACTGATTATATGATCACCTGAGGTTTATTTTTATGGTGTGTGACATGCAGCCATGGTTTAATCATCTATTCTTGGTAGTAAGGAAAAATAAAGTTATTCTAGAACATAAGTCTTGTGATATAGTTCTTTTGTGGTCTAAAAACGATTGATGCCAAATGAATGTACCT
>VOQK01002617.1:5296-18101 GCA_015052645.1 Benitochromis conjunctus
ATCACCCCTCCATTAAGAAGCGTAGCTTCCTCCTGTGTGTGTGTGTGTGTGTGTGTGTGTGTGTGCGTGTGCGTGTGCGTGTGTGTTTTACAATGTATACTATGTCTGAAAAGAAGAGGAACCTGACAACACGATAAAGTATCTATCTGTAACACATTGATAGCAGCTTTTACAAAGAATCCGCAAAAGATACCGCATGCAGTCTCACTACAGTCAGACTGACAGTGATGCTAACACTTTGCTAAATGAAGACGACAGAAAGGGCAAGTGTGAGGGTGTGCTACAACATGTGGCGTTTAATAGTAGCAAGAACAACGATAATGCTTACAGCTTTGTGCCTCACAGTGATGAGATCCACACACATTTAAAGTGTGGTGGAGAGGTCGTGGCCACGTTTGGTGGTGGCAATCTGGTAACCCCCCCTTAATTCCATATTAAAAACTAACCAGACGGTCTATGAATTATTCTAATACAAAGGTGGTGACTGGAAAAGCAAAATGATAATAAATAATTCATAATAATGGGCAAAATGCAGCACAGATATGTATGTTACATATCTTTATACTCCATCAGTTTCACTGCAGCCTGACTGCTCTACTGATCAGAGTGCCATGAATTGTTGGGATGCTTTAAATCTGACAAACTACCATACTTTAGCTTACTGTATTAACCAGATCTATGCAAATACAAAATATCAGGTTATTTGTGTCAACAGTCACTGTTCAATGTTCAAGCGCAGGCAGATCATTTGCAAAGCAAAATATTGGCTTTATAAGTGAAGCACTTTGTTTGCTGCAGAAAAAGATGCAATTTACAGGAATCAGTCAGATACTCTGGGGGCCAGACGCCTTCTTCCCTGGAAAACCACTACAGCCAGGAAAAGTGGTCTGCCACATCACTGTCTCCTCATCCCTGACCCTTAATGCTGCTTGATGTAACTCCCAAAAATAGAGGGTCTGGTTACACAGAAAAGTGATTTCAACTTTTCCTGGCATGTTTTGGGGAAAATCACAGTTTTAATAGGCTTGAGATCAGTGCCAAAGAAGAAAAGAGAGTTTTAGTTCAGAATACATGGACATGATACATAAATAGAAGTCAAATCAGGCAGATAAAGTGTTTTAGTGCTTTTAAAGAAGGAATCCTGTCTGTGTGTGAGTGCTCCCAGAGTAAGAAAGAGGCAGGAGGAGCTGGGCTTGGCTCCTCGTAGAGGCAGTGAATGAGCCGTGGGAGGTATTCCTGGAATGTGAAAAAAGCAGCTGGATTACATATTCTGGTGCCCGGCATCACCACACACGCTGCTAACACACACAGAAGCGCAACTCTTAAACCATGTGTGTACACTTTAAACACGGCCTGTACATTTAGTCAGACATCAACTCTACTTACTTCCGTAAAGGCCTGTGAGGCAATAAAAGAGCTCCTTGTTAATGGCTTCCAAACCACAGTTGTTCCCCTTTTTATTTGCAATGTGAACAGTAATACAAACACAGTAACACCACTGCTGTTAACAGAAACAAGGTTGGACCTGTTCCACTCTAGTGTGACACTGGGCCAAATTTGTTATAAATTTGGAACATACATTGGTACCAGGACTGGGGGGAGCATGTGCAAATAAACCATATGCCGTTTCTGTTGCTTGTTGCCATTAACATAATCTTGTTTTTTGACATACGAGTGGGAATGCTATCCAGTATCTCTTAGTCCTAATTAACCAGCAGCTTTCTGAATTATTGCCAACATTCTCCATCTTATCCTGATGACTACTGTCTCTCCAGGTCTCCCTGTCTACAGTGTTGGCACTCTGTGTTCACACCCTGATTGCCAATCACTGATTCGTAGCCTGAATTGTTATTTTGCTTCCCTCCATTAGCAAACACTTTAATAGTTGGAGATATCAGAGATGAAATAAATAGTTAATAATATATAAATAGATGGAATAAAGTCCTACTAGATAAATCTTCCCTGCTCTGTGAATTCAGACAGCCTTGAATTCTTATCTACTAAAGCGAGAACTGGACTCAGTCAGACACACACCGCGTCAATAAATGCCTTGAGTTGTGAAAATTACGAGTGTCTCAGGGCCAACAAATCTGATAAGTGTGCACATGCATACGTAATTCATGTGCAAACTCTGATGCTCGAAGGCCAGATGTGATGGTAAAGTAGCTAATGTCTAACAGGCTCCAGTTAAAATACAACTAATAAATCAGAAATCCGGAGAGTACAGACACACACGGTCACACGCATTACACACCTTTTTCCAAGAGCATGGGTGTGTCTTTATGTCAGTGTTGCGTGAAATTTTCACAACTCACGGTCTTACGCTATTTCGGGTCTGTCTCTGAACATTTGTGTTTCTGAAATCATATAAAATTGTCAGCCAAACCGTTTTTCTGTTTAAAATCAGCACTTCTCTGTGCCTGGGAACACAGTGCAACTTCCTTTAGAGCAATAAATTGTTTTATGGCTGACAGAAACGCAGAAGTATAAAAGTTATCGTGAAGCCAGTAAAGGGATCTCTTCATGGACTTGTTTGAAGCCTACGTCAGACTTAAATTTGCATTTTCCTGTTTCAGACAACAAAATGACTTCTGACAAAAGTTTTTCTGACAAAACCTCTTATAATAATTTGAAATTATACAAGGAAAAGTAATTAAATCAAATTACACACATATGTGCATGTTACCAGATATGTGTGCTGTTTGTGTGATGTGTGCTTTCACTGCTTTGTCGTGGCGAAGAACCCCCAAATTACAGGGAACTACTTTTCCGCTGCTTCTGCTGCCCCTCGTTCCTCAGCAGGTGTGTACAGCTACTTTTAAGTTGCTGAAGGGATAATCCAAGGGTTTCTAGAAATAAGGAAAACAAGCTCGTCCCCCCCCCTTATGAATCAACACTTAACTCACTGTGGACCTTCTGGAGCCTGTGATGAGTACATTCCCTTAGGCATACTGTACATTCATGAGCAAACATAAATTTTAGGGGCATAGCAGTGCCATTTGTCATCTGGATGAAGACTTTCTATTTTGATTTGCTGGTATGACCATACTTGGAGTGAGACTGTTACAACATAATGCTATTTTTACATTCTCTTGGATGGTTTGGCCACAGTATTAATAAGAGGATTAAAGGTATAAATGAACAGAAGGACACTTGATTTTATACTTCAGGGATTTTTAAAAACTCCCTGAAGAAAGCTCTTTGGGCATATGGGCTTAAAATCGCTGACAGATCTAAAGAGCATGAGTGTGATTTCACTGGTTCAGGCCTAAAATATTTGTTCTCTTTGTATGAGACCTCCTCCTAGTGGTTAAATCGGATAATTACACCTTCCCATTTGTTTCGTGGAAGGAATGATTAAATAGTTTCTGCTGAGATGTGTCTTACTTAGAAGACTAAAACATATAAATACTTCTAAAATCTTTGACTCAAACTAACTTAATTGGGATTTCTTCTTATTGGCCTCCAGCTGTTTGGAATATAATATAATGGAGTAACATCATCAGCAACTAATCGTTTCAGGTCTGAATGCTAAGTAATCTCCACAGCTACCAGATCAGCCAATGAGGCACCACTGGGATGTGGCGACATGGTAGATTTGCAGGATGGATGGGCAGCTGACAAATCTGCATCAACGGTGTGACACTATCACTGTTTAGGCTGGAAACCCCAAACAGTGATATCAGCATGGAGCAATATCTCAGAGGAATGCTTTCAGCATCTCGTTGACTTTATGCCTTAAAGAATTAAAGCATTTCTAGAAGCAAAAAGGGGTCCAACCAATGATTCATGCTCATGATGAGTGTACGTAAACTTCTCTACATGTGTGGTAGAATAGTTAACTAGATATGTGTCTATAAATTATACTAATTTTGCAAGTTGTACATGTATGCATTGAAATTATAATCTGAAAATACTCTATACAGTGTATCTAACACCATATGGCCGTGAGGCATTCACAAACAGAGAGTATCACAACCTTGTGATTCTTGAATTCTACAATCAACAGTTGTGAGCTTATACTGGAAGTGTAACAGGTAAGCAGCAGCAGCAGCAGCAGCAAGTTAAAGTATGGTGTTTTTATTCTGTACAATAGTGGAGAGTGACTCGGCCTCAGCTCCATCAAACCTCAGACAAATAACTGGTGTGTTGTTGCTAAAGAGCTTCTGAGAAGTCTGGAAACACACTGCATACACAGCCGGTTGGCTTTCCAACATAAACAGGCACAAACACCCCAGGAATCACAGCAGGTCCACAGACTGTTGTCACAAAACATCATCAAAGTGAGGCAGAGGTGAAACATCAGCTCTGTTTATATCCAGAGGATATACGGAAGGTCAGGTAGTAGCTTTAGACTGAGTTAAAACACAGCTCAGTTTGCCTTCAGTGTTCACTTTCTTAAAGTTGTGAAACAATACTGAGTACAGCCACAGCCTTCAGGTTATTTAAGGACTTATTTACAGTTTGTCAACAATGTGAAAATCCAGATACTTGATTTAGAGGAAGTTAATGTTTTAATTGTGAAACTTATGATGGCAACATTTGACCTTAAGGCCCATGTTTGACATTTAATACATTTTCTGTAACTCGGTGAGTGTTACATGTTTATTCCAAGATTTGGTAATGTGTCCTCCTGTTGGCATGCATAAATGGATACGACAAAACAGACAATAGGTGGCAGTACAGTAAAATGTAGTAATTAAATAATGTCTTCACGTGCAAGTTTTAATCAGGTGACATTAATAAAAGTTGCTTCATAAAATATTGGTCATCAATACCAATGCATTAACTGTTTATATATAACTTTTATATATAGGTCTTGGTTGCAGGGTCAATCTCATAGCCCTCTTCATAATCACACCTGTAGGTGCCCGGCAGGTTGGTGCAAATCTGAACGCAAGTGTCCGGCTCAGTGCATTCATCAATGTCTGCAAACAAACGGACAGAAAGTCAGGAAGAAAGAACTTGGCATGTTGGGATTCTTTAAAAAAAAATTGTTTCTAATAAACTGTCTCATGTTTATGAATCACATGTTTATGACCTATGGCCTGGTTCTTAGGATACAGAAATGTCTCCGTTCTCTCACCTTCACAGGTTTTGTTGTCTGCTTTCAGCCTGTATCCAGCAGGGCATGAGCAGTTGTAGCCAGTCTTTAGATGGTTGCAGTAGTGAGAGCATCCGCCATTTCCGGTCAAACACTCGTTGTTGTCTACGGAGACAAAGAACCAGAAAGCTTTTAGATAATATTCATGACAACAAGATCATTAGCCAACTGAAAACTCACCCTGCACTCTATATAGGGACTGGTACTGTTTTACAGAAGAATATGGCCCCCACTTCTTGTATGCATGCCTGACAGCATCGGGGCATGCTATTTATGAGATGACTGATTTCATCGGGTATTTCCTCACAGATCTGTACCAGGGCATCACTCAGTTCCTGGACAGTCAGAGGTGCAATATGGCTGTGTTGGATGAACTGAATCGTAATATCTCCAGGGCAGTTCTATAGGATTTAGGTCAGGTGAATGTGGGGGCCAGTCAGTGGTATCAATTCCTTCATCATCCAGGAACTGTCTGCATACTCTCACCACATGATGCCAGGCATGCACCGGGACCCCACAGCAGTGGTGTCAATGGTCTGATCCACTGTCAGCTCATAGTCTGACAATAGGACCAAGGATTCCATTCTCATGCCTCAAGACAGGCAGGGTGCCCTTGCCAAGTTTGTGGAGGTCTGTGCATCCCTCCATGGATATGTCTACCCAGACCATCAGTGACCAACCACCAAATCGCTGAGCCATCATACAGGCAGCATAATGTTCTCAGGGGCTCCACACCCTTTCAAATCTACCACATGTTCTTAGGGTGAGGCTGTTCTCATCTGTGAAAAGCACAGGGCACAAGTGGCAACCTGCCAATTCTGATATTCCAATGCCATTGGACTCCATGGTGGGACTGAACATAGGGTCCACTAAAAGATGCCGTGTCCTCGGCCACCCTCATGTAGTCTGTTTCTGATTATTTAGTCAGAGACATTCACATCACTTGAGCCTAGCCAAATCCAAACTTAGTGGAAAAACAGCCAGAAAAGATGAGGAGTGAAAAATGTCAGTGGGCTCCACCTGTGAAACCATTTCTATTTTTGGGGGGACTTTCTCAGTTTTGTCTCTCTAGTGCACCTGTTGTTAATTTCATTCACACCAAAGCAGTTGAAACCAATAAAATAGCCCCTCTGCTACTTAACTGACCAGATCAATCTCCCAGAAGTTTAAATGACTTGATGCTGCACTGATAAAAAAGAAGAAATTATCTGTTTTTGTGTCAAAATGCAGGTAACAAGGTGCTCAAAGATAAAAAGATAAAAAATTTTTAAAGTAAAAAAGCTCACTGCAGTTAGTCTCATCTGAATGATCCTGGCAGTCGAACCCTCCATCACACTTCCAGTTGCCATGGATACAGTCCCCATTCGCACACTGGAACTCGTGAGGACTGCAGCGAGGCTTCTTCTCTGGCTGCCTTCCCTCACAGTTCTCGGGCCACTCATCAGACCCATCAGAGCAGTCACGGTCTCCATCGCAGCGCCAAATCGTTGGCACACACATTGAGTTGTTGCACTGGAAGGAGCGAGGGTTACAGGTGGGTTTGGGACAGGAAGCCTCATCTGAGCCATCTGAGCAGTCGTTGTCGCTGTCGCAAACAAAGCTCTTGGATATGCACTGGCCATTGGCACAACGAAACTCATGATCGTCACACTGCTTGGCCGCTGTGGTGAAACAAGAGAGGAAGACGGGAGTTAGAAATCGATCAGTTATGATATCAATAGCAACACTTATTTATTTATATGTATTAACTAGACTTCAGGATTGTAAATACACTATTAGTATTAGCTTTTTGTTAGATTACTTTAAATCCCTTTTGAGATCAGTACAATTTATTTTACCTTGAACAAATTTCATTCTTGCCAAAAACACTCTTGTCTTGTGTGTGAACGCTTTAGCGTGAACTTTGAGGTGTAGAAAAAGTCGGCTCTGGTAGAAAACTTACTGCAGTTTTTCTCGTCAGCGCCGTTAGTACAGTCGGCTTTGCCGTCACACTGCCAGTCTTTTGGTACGCACTGGCTCATAGGATCGCCACAGCTGAACTGTGAATCCCGACAGATTTTGAGTGCTGAGGAGAGAAATATGAAGCATGACTCATTTCAAGTGACAACAGAGAGACACAGCTCGTTGCTATTATGTTGTAAAACTTAACAATCATTTACTTGTAGAAGCTGTAGAAATCTCTCCTTTCTGCATAAGTTTTACTGAAGCACATCAAGTCTACTACAACACAGGAGAAAAGAAAGAGTTGGTGAAAAGTTCAATCTCTTACCTATTTCAGATGAACAATGAATAAGTGTCAAAAAACACCAGCAAGCACACAGTCCTGCGAGTCCCTTACAAATCTCAGACATGTCCTCTTTTATCTTCTTCTTCTGACAACAATAAAAAAGTTGACTGCAAGCAAAACTATATAGAGAGCCTCAGTCACATGAGTGTTGCTGGCACCATTCCCAGCATGGGTGTGATATTTGAATTTGGCAGCAAGCAGCGCTGAGCCCACTGGTTTCTTCATCCCTCCGTCAGAGGTCACATCTTCCTCCCAAACAGTGAGTTTTCCTCCCTCTCTCTCTTTCTCTCTCTCTCTCTCTCTGTGTAAACTCTGACAAATACCAATGAATATACCTGTAAATATATTGGTTTTATAATGTTGATCACAGAATTAAAAGAAGTTTTTGGAAACAAGTTTTTTTTTTATTGGCAAGAAGAGTTATTGCTGTAACATGGGAAAGGACTAATAGGCCTAAAAGAATGTTTTTCTACATTAGTAACAGCACCCCCGATAGAAAAAATTACTTTTTCTTTTTTAATCAGAGGTAAACATTCACTCTTTCAGAGTATCTGGGGTACTCTCTTAAGCTATCTAGAGAGAAAAAAAAAGTTATCAAGGGAGAATTGATTTGACTTTAGTGTCGGGATTACCTGATGATCTATCTATAAACAGACATCTGTGATTTCATAATGGTGTTAGAAAAAGCCTTAAGCAGCTGTGGATGATAAATATGTTGAAATAATGAATCGACCAATAAAACGACTCTCAGTTACTCTGCCTTTATTTGTTTGTTCTTTGTATACAGATGTACAATGCTGTCAGTGGGCTTTTATATGATACATATATTGTTTGCCTTGCACCTTTCACATTCTAATCAAATGCACTTTATCAAGCCATCCTTTTCACTGTGACACAAGACAGATTTATCTGATCAGAATATCTTGAATTGTGTGGATAATTTAAAATCAGACAAACTAGCCTGCACATATCTGTGTAAGGGGAGAGAGAAGTTAGGAGGACCAGAGGTAGATGCTCCACTCAGGTGATAATATGGACGATCACATTATTCAGGCAGTAGTATGGAGACAGGATACCTTCTCCAGGAGGTGTTGAAAGGTGGCTGGGGCACTAAGAATGCCAAAAGGAAATGTGACAAATTGGTAAACACCATGTGCAGTGGCGAAAGCGGTTTTTGTCATCTACCAGTAGCCCTTTGTTAAAATGGATTTAACAAGGGGTCATTAAAAGACAAGCTGTGCCCAACAAGTCCCGAAGATTGTCAACCTGGAGCACTGGATGTGACACTGGCTTCACCATATGGACCCACGCTAGTTCACAATAAGAACAACTGGGCTACACTCGGTGCTCTGCGGCTCTTCTGTTACCTCCATCTCCACCATAGCATTCAGTTCTTTCAGAGTCCCTTTTTCTCTTCTGAATAAGATTGTACCATCACACAGTCATTGTAACATTGTATGAGATTTGTGTTACCTAGCTAATGGACAACACCCAATGGCAAAGCTACAACTTGGGATCATCTGGCCTCTGGACCAGCGAGACATGGTCCTCAGAAAGGAGATGGCTGAGATTTTGAACCTGTGGCCCCAACTCATCTCTGTTGTTCACGGGGCTCACCAGAGAAACAGGCGCCACATCCTTACTTGCTTTTAGGAGGCTGAGGTGGTAGATTTGTTTTGCTCTGTCCCCTGTTAGACAGATGCATCTACAGACTGTCTGTAGATGCATCCGCATAAAGGACTGGAGGTCATCTGCTTCTGTCATTTTATGCAAAATGAAGCTGGAAATTGGTGACAACGGTGGAGGTGATATCACCATACCCTCCCTGCACCTCTCTAAATTGCAGCAGTTCCAGGTGCCACTGGTTAGCCACTTCTTGCTTTGCATGAATTACTAGAACGAGACAACACCATTATTTATTAAATGTTTCCCACATGGAGTAAAAACACTCATGTCACTTTCCTCAGCTGGCACTGCTCCCTAAATCACTGCAGCCTGGCTCCTGGCAGCTGGATTAGAGATTCTGGTACACTCACTATTACAACACGCTGGTAAAACACAGAGTTTCACAAGTTTGTTTTGTTTAAATTTGAGAGACAGACTGCCTCTCCTGTTGACTTATGAGCTCATAAATCGAGCTGCTGGTCACTCGGCACTTCTCCACTCACAACTTTTCACTCCCCACATGTTTATATACTGCAGCATGTCATTACATTGTTTTTTGTCTCTTTCCCTTCGTCTGTGTTTTGTCCTGTCTACTTTTCTCTTCTCTTTCTTATTTTCCCCTCACTGTTCGAAGCTGCCCCTCCCTGAGCCTGGTTCAGCAGAGGTTTCTTCTTGTGAAAAGGGAGTTTTTCCTTCCCACTGTTGCAAAGTGCTTGCTCACACTGGCTGGCTTGTTTGTTGGAGTTTCTTCCAATACTGTAGGGTCTTTACCTCACAGTATAAAGAGCCTTGAGGTGTCTGTTGTTATGAATTAGCGTTATATAAATAAACCTGGCCTAATGTTGTGTTTCCTTTTTTAAACAAGCATAACAACCCATGAATTTAGACAAAATCTCACAATGTAATGCAATAATATAAGAAAAATAAAGCAAAATACGCACATACTTAAATAGTTTGGGTTATTAGAGCAGAGCAAGGTGATAAACAGCTCCTCTCTCAGCAGATGTTACATGTAACAGCTAGCTTTAAGTTGCTTAAGTGGTAAGGGTTGTGTAAGGGTTCCTGGAAATCAGGAATATTGAGTCATCCGTGTACCTTCCCCTCTTCCCCTTATTGACCAACACTAAACTCACTGAGCTTCAGTTTTAACAAAAAAACTCACACATCTCAACCAGTGAGAAGTACACTCCTCTTAGCATTATAAAAGCATATTTTATAATGAGCAAACCAATTTTAGTGGCAAAGCAGTGCCGTTTGTCATCTCAGTGAAGAGTTTCTGTTGTGAAGAGTTGCTGGCTCATACTTTGCAACACATTATTGCAACACAATGCTACTTTCGCACTATACTGGATGCTTTGACCATAGTGCAAATAAGAGCATTTTAGGTACAAATACTCAGAAAGACACCTGATTTTATAGTTTAGGGATTAAAAAAGAGAAAAAAAACCTCACCTGTGGGACTATGGTGCTAATTCTTATGTTGGATGCTTTGACCATGGTAAGAACAACACCAGCATCTAAAGACTCACTGACGAAAGAAAGAAGAAAACTGACAGACCTAAAGGGCATAGGTGTGATTTTACTGTTCTATTTGCATGAGACCTCCTCCTAGTGATGAAATGGAGTCATTACACCTTACAGTTGATACTAACAGCAGGTTTGTTTGGGCCTGAAGTTAAAATGTTTTATTGTCCGCAAAAGATTCAAAGAAAATCTCCTGAAATGAAGTTGTAAACTACTGCCGCAGTGCTTTAAGTTTGTAGATGTAGGGTGTAAAGAGTCTCAACTGAGACATTAAATACCCCCAAAGCTTTTAACTCAGACTAACTTACTGGCATTTATCTTTCTTGGGCTCAAGTTGTCAGAAAAATAAGAAGTATAGTTGATTGCCCGACAAGCGGCTGACATTTGGCCTTTCAACATTAAAAGCTCGCGTTTTACTTATGAATTTTGCCTCCCGTGTTTTACACTTTGAGCCCTTACAAAATACAATCCACACATGCATTAATGTTAACTCCTTTAGTAGTCAAGGACTACAAGAAAAATACAATTAGGCTATCCAGTGAGCAAAGGCTTTGGTCAAAGGCCACTTAATCCTGCTTTCTTTTTTATGCTTGTTAAGCCCCTTTAATCCTCTATATGTCATATTGGGCTATGCAAATAAATCTAAATTGAACTGATTCATGTAACACATAAGAAGCCCTTATATTTTAGTTCAAGTGACCCAAACTATCAATTACCAACATACAGACTAATTTTAGCTTGTTTAACCACAGCACTACATCACACAATGTCAATAATTTATTGTTTTGTTCCAAGTTTCAGCCACAATGTAACAACACAACACAGATGCAAAGACTGATGCTTTGGTTCACTCTGGTTACCTACTGTAATGAGAAAAGTACAGTACTGAATTTGCAAGCTGTACATACATGCATTGACATTATAATCTGAAAATACTCTATACACTATATCCAACACCATACGGCCGTGAGGCATTCACAAACAGAGAGGAGCTGATGTCCCTCTGGTCCTTTGTCTTAAAAATCAAAAGAAGAAAAAGTGCAGAAATAGATGAAACTGTTCGGAAATCCTAAAGTCACCACACAACAACAGAAGAACAAGTTACAGTACTCATGTATTACAACCTCGTGATTCTTCAATTCTACAATCAACAGTTGTAAGTGCTTATACTGGAAGTGTAACAGGTAAGCAGCAGCAGCAGCAGCAAGGTAAAGTAGGGTGTTTTTATTCTGTACAATAGTGGAGAGTGACCCGGCCTCAGCTCCATCAAACCTCAGACAAATAACTGGTGTGTTGCTAAAGAGCATCTGAGAAGTCTGGAAACACACTGCGTACACAGCCGGTTGGCTTTCCAACATAAACAGTCACAAACACCTCAGGAATCACAGCAGGTCCACAGACTGTTGTCACAAAACATCATCAAAGTGAGGCAGAGGTGAAACATCAGCGTTTAAGGACAGTTTGTCCAAAAATGAAACTTAATGTTTAATAGTGATAGTTTTGATGATAACATTTTAAGCTCCATGTTTGGCATTTATAAGCATATGCAAACATTTAATAGTTACATAGTTGTGTTTATGTATTTGTTAATACCTGTGACATGGCAGTATAGTCAAACGTAGCTCGAAAATAATAGAATATCTTCATAAAGATGTTATAATCACAGTAAACTAGTGAAAATAGGTAAGCTGAATCATAATATACTGGTCACAAATAATTCATTAAGTGTTTACATATAGCTTTAAATAAATGGCCAAACAGTGGAGCTTTTAAAATAAAGTGATATTGCAGAACATTAGACTAGAATTTGCCTCACACAAGGGTTCAGGGCATTTATGCACTATCTGAAGACAGGCCGATGAAGACTCTTAGCACAATTATCTTATCGCTACACTGTCATCACATATAATATTTAGATAATTATTGAAATAGGTCTTAAATATCTTAAAACAGCACACTAAAATTAAAGAGGAGATTGTTTTTTAACTATAATTACACATTTAGCTTAAAACAGGAAGTTCCAAAAGTTGACAATAAGGAACTTTTCTGACCTTTGCTTATTACAAACATGCATTTCCTGCTCTGTGTAGTGGGCACCTTTACACTACCGTCTCATGGCTTGCTGACACAGCATCTTTTGCTGTTGTGTTTTTTGTGGGCTATTATCTTCATAGTTGTCACCAATGAGAAAGTAACACTCCCGGAACTGCACAAAAAAAGGTAAA
>VOQK01002620.1:7387-28475 GCA_015052645.1 Benitochromis conjunctus
GCGTCTAAACTCTGACGGCAGCCTCAAAACACTCAGTTTGAGGCTTCGCAGAGTTTGCTAACCAATAACTGAGAACCAGGAGGCTACGTCCATCTTTTCTATACAGTGCGATTCAGAGTTGTATTGTTTTTTCTACGCTTGGTTTGTTATGATGTCAAAGAAAGCAGATATCCAAAATACGACAACGTCAGACAGCTTTGACAGTGAACACCCGCCTTTTGTTTTGCTGGAGCAGCCAATCAGAAGGAAGAGGGGAGGAAGCCATAAGGAAAGAGGAGCTAAAACGGCTTGTTGCTTCAGGATGCGGATGAACTGAGGGGCTGCACTGAGGTGAACGAGGATCACATTGTTAATAATGTTTGTCTGTATATTGCAAAGCTACCCTGGCAGAATACACAACTAAAAATATGGACCTGAAGATATGCATAATAGGTCTCCCTTGATGCATCTTTTATTTAATCATTTTGAGATGCAATAAAAGTTTCTCATCATAATAAATTCCAGTTAAGAGTCTTTGATGCATAATTACACTCCACAGCCTTCATCTCGAGATGCAAACAAAGAGTCATTTAAACCCTCGTCCTAATCTCGCTGTTAAACACCAAGTTGTGCTTCAAATGTGGCGATCTCTTCTCTGGCCAAACAAGAAGGTGGAATGGTTTCTAATAACTGCACGCAAATATCATAATTAATCTCCTTCCTTATAATTGGTTTTCAGACTGTCATCCTCATTACTATTCCAGCCAGGTGAAAAACGTTTGCAATCAAAAGGTACAAACCTCATTCTGACCACACTGTACCCACAGTACGAGCAATAAATTCCTCTACCCCCCGCCTCCCGCCACGACTTAAAATCAAGGAATTAACCAGCATCATTCAGACAATGTTACACCACCCTCTTTGAGCTTTTCCCTTCAAAAGGGATCTGCATCTATTTCTCAAGCCGGAGGCGCCAGCGGCTCCTGAAGCACGAGGAGAGATGTTTTCCAATCCCTCTGAAATCTCTTCATTGCTTTATTTTTATGTTTATGGCTGCTACGTCTGCAGATGCCTGCTTCACCACACTTGTAATCGGAGGACACACGCACGTATTTAATCTGTTTCGAGTGCAAAGAACGAGGTGTATGTCTAACAAAATGCTCTGTGCCATCAGCTCTGCATACATCCAGCGTATGATTTTGCACACATATTTCCACAGAGCTGAAGCCTTGTTTGTTTCTGTGGTGTGCTTCAAGAGTAACTGTGTTGCCATGCCAACTCTCCCTCTCTTTCTCTCTCACACACACACACACACACACACACACACACACACACACACACACACTCTCTCTCTCTCTCTCTCTCTCTCTCTCTCTCTCTCTCTCTCTCTCTCTCTCTCTCTCTCTCTCTCTGTGTTACATGCTTTTCTTTGCAGTTGTCACCTCTAATTTCAACCTCAATTCATTAAATCTCCCCTTGCTCCAGCTGGTGCAGACACTGTCTCACACACACACACACACACACACACACACACACACACACACACACACACACACACACACACACACACACAGCCAGAGATATGGAAGTCTGCACTGAGGTAGAATTGGATTCTTAAGAGAATATTGGAGACTTTTTATCTTCATCAGTTCCCACACTTTGACTTCATCCTCATTCTACCCCACACTGTCAGTCTTATCTTATACTCTCTGCCTCACACTCTGCTACCTTTGCTCTATCTCGCTCTTTCACAAAGGCACATATACACACTCATTTCAGTTTCAATCATATTGTGCTCTCTGCCTTTCTCACTCTCGCTTGCACTTCTTTCTTTTGACCCGGTCTCCCTTTGTCTCTGTCGCTCGCATTCGCTTAAGGTCCCTCTATTTTCTCCACGTCTTTGTCTGTCTTCCTGCACTGTGTCTTAATCCAGTCGTCTGTGGGCTTGCCAGTAATGGAGTGGAGCACGGCTGTGTGCTGAGCCTTAGTTCTTCTAAATGAAGCCTATAGGTGCATGCAGTTTGCATATCGTAAGCTCTGTTTGAGTGTACTTAAATATATGCATAAATATACGTGTGTATTTTTCTTTTTACATCTGTCTGTCCACTACTTACAGCTTAAGAGCTAACAGTGGCCTCAACTGATCAAAGCTTTCTCCAGCACTACAGGGCGAAATCTGCAGCTTCAAAATGTATGTGTGTACTTGTGTGTCTGTGTCCCTGTCCAGACATCAGAGGCAATGCTCTCACCTAGCTAGTCTGATGAGGCTACTCGCAGCCTTTTTACTCCTCCTTGCTCCCTTTGAAGCTGATTTGAATGTGGGTTTTGAACCGACAGAGGGGGGAAAAAATGCAAGAATGGAGAGTCTTCAAAAACTAGGTAGCAAATGGGTTCAGGCCAGAAAAGAAGGTGTGAGAAACTATGACACGGGAGACTAGACAGCGACGGTTGTAATGAGGGTGAAAACCACAAGACGAAGACGAGAGCCGGTGGTGATAAACGGCAAAAAAGAAGCAGAGAAAGCAGAAAAGTAGTGGAAATCAGATTCAGGGTTTGTGTTAAATGTTACATCAAAGAAATTATAAGTCGTTTGTGCTGCGTGACAGCAGCATTGTTTCTCTGTGCGGAGATGCACTGCTGTCGTCTCTGATGTGGTTTCTGGTTTAACAGCCTGCTCCGAGACCAAAGTCTGCACGGTTATAGCTGTTATCTGTCAAAGACATACTGACACCAAGGCGCTCTGTTTTGAAGGATTGTGCACTAAATAGATAGGGGGAAGAATTATGAAGGTTTCTAAAACTTCTGTTCAACAAGATATTGCTAAACCTGTCACCTGCCAGAGCTTCTTGATTTACTTTGGTGAACTTATATGATTTTTGCACTGGTGATGCAACTTAAGAGCACCTACACATATAAACACCTACGAGTTTATTTGTGAGTGTATAAGCCTCATAAAAGTCATTTTAGGTGATTAAAGTAGAAGTTTTATAGTTTTATATACGTTTGGATGTCAAACTTGGCTCTACACCTCGGGTCATGTCAAGGCAGTTTGCCACTGCTGACACCTACAGGCAAACCACGTTAAGTGTCAGATACCCCACCGGTGACCTCACTATGCGTCGCCATGCTGTATTTAGTCAGCGCCGAGGTTATGAGTAGTGTATAGTTGGCACTTTGAGCTCTGCATGGTGGTAGAAATGAGCTGGCTGCCTGGATGATTAATGGCACTTGAGTCTTGACTTCGGTCAGGCTCAGCCCTCTTTGTCTATATTAAGAACCATCATGGCCTGTTTTTGTTGTATATTTTTGGATGTTACAGCAGTGAGTTATAAACTTTTACGTGTGGTTTTGGCTGGTTTATTCAGGTGTTATTAATAACGAGGACAGTGACAAACATTAGGCATTAAATGGTGCTTGTGTCACTGTATTTGCATAGGCAGTTTGGGCAACTCTTTGCCTCTCTCTTTGTTAAGTGAGACATGAATATACTGATTGCTCCTGCCTCATTTCTTTTCTGCAGCCTAGACTATGCATACGACTTGGCTGAAATAAGGATTTGCCATTGATCTTTAGCAAAAAGCTGTCTCTCTGTTTTCTCATTGGAAACACATCACATGTCATTAAATATTCATTAGGCTTTGTTTGTGTCATTGTTATTTGGACCCACTTTAATTGTCACCCTCATCAAGATTCATGAGCCTCATCACACTTTCTTTAATTGCTTACTCGTCCTCTACATTGTTCATCTCAATGTAATGTTCTCATATATTCACCTCCGTCTCTCTGTCTCATTCTGTGGTGCATTTCTTTTGAGCTTTGCTCTGTTTCTTTCTGTTGTTGTCGAGGTATATGATTGTGTGTAGGAGTCTCTGATTATCAGTGGTTTAGTGAAGTTGCAGGACTCTTCTGCCATTCAGTTGTCGTATACAGTGTGTGTGCACTCTGAAATAAACAATGTTGGGTTAAAAAAACGGTAAGTATATTAGAGCAAAGCATAACCATCATTTTATGATATTTCAAACCAACCAGTTCACTATGCTAAATAGCCCATGCCACTCGTTGATGTCTTCAAGATTTCCAAAAACCACCGAGACCCCAACATATCTCTCAAACTCAAGCCAGCAAAGATTATTCCAGCACTAAAATGCTTTTTGGGGAAAGCCAGTCTCTGGTCTCTGCTGGCAAATGGCCAGTCTGAGCTTTATAGCCCACTTTACCACTGAGGTAATAGGTGGAACAAAGCATTCATGCTCACAACCAGTTAATCTCATTGTTAAAACTGGATGAGTGGTTGGATAAGTAAAGGAGCGTGGGTCTAGAAGACGGGAAAGAAGATATCACCATAATATATTCTGAATACTTTGTTTTCAGGGACTTAAGTGTGTCTCCAGAAAGACAAATGTAGTTATAAAGAAGGGTTAAAATGCTGAGGTATAATGTTGATGATGTATTTTTCTCCCTTTTGGAGGGAATGTCCTTATTTTGGTGGTTAGACTGCAATGAGCTATGATTTTATGTAACCACTGACTTTTATTCAGATGCAGTCTACTTATATTCGTTTCTACCCACAAAGTCTTTATTATGGCTTACTGGGTGATTTTATGAGAAGTAAAACAGCAACACTGTACATCTGCTGAAAGTTTTAAATGGAGATTTGAACATAAAACAATAATGTTGGAAAATTCTCACGAGTATAACTCATGCACGAGTGAATTGGTCAACTCAGGTGAATTCTGTTGGCTTGTTGGTCATCTACAATGTGCTAGTGATCTGGGAGCCACCTTTGGCCACCGCCTCTTACTTCGACTATGTCTGCGTTACACCCATTATTTCTCTCAAGTTAATCGGGCTCTATAAATAATTGCTGCTGTAAAAGCTCGGCTTGTTTGGTAACGTATAGAGTCTGCTCAAGCCTCCTGTGATTGTGCCCGCTCGTTGACATGATAGAATTGTACAGCTGAAGGAACCTTTCACATTTATATTTAATCTCCCGACTCTCATCCTTAATGCATGAGGAGAATGGGAGACCCCGACACCCCACCTCCCTACTTTGTGGTTTGGCCTGTTGGGAGAGGAAAGGAGGGGGATTAGAGCAGGATTAAGTCTGTGTGAATGGAAGCCACGAGACCTCCACAATTATTCACTTCCACCATCACTCAACTTTCCCCCCGCTAACCGTTTAGTCTCTGCAAAACCTACAAAGACGTGTTCGTGTTTTCGTGGGTTCCGAATCAAAGGACGAGTTTGAACTTTTTATTGAGGATTTAAAATTCTAGCCTGTAAAAGTTTGTTCAGTGAATAATTTTTAAGCATATTAAGTCGTGTGTTATCAGATAATGATTGAATCATCCCTCTCTCTTTGCATCCTTGATGTTGAGAGTCAATGGGTTATATTCTGGGAATCCTTCAGCTGTGGGACACCAGCCAATACTTGAGGGCTTCTGGAGCGGCCTGCACTTTTCCTTGTACTGGCCGTTGATTACAAAGGCAGATAACATTTTTTGACAGCTAATAAAAAGCCAAATCATCGCCAAACAACAGCTTATGGTTTCGAGATTACATTTTGGTCGTATGCAGCCAAAGTTTGCTCAAACCCAATTTGTCATTGGTTCTTGTGCTACAAGACAGAAACTGGAGAATTTGCAGTAAAAATCGAGCTCCTTGTTGACAGGTTCTTCATGTTCAGATAATTAATTTGTTTATAGAGATTAGTCAGGTTATTGTGGTGGATTAGTGTGGTGACATTTAAATTCAGCTACTGTAGGAACTTGCAGTTCTGTGCCAACGATCTTTTGCTGATGTTCTTTAAGTGAGCGCTGTTGAAAGTTGCAGGGTCTTTCTGTGCGCCATAGAGAGGGAAATGTACGAAATTATTGGAGATTTCCAAGACAAACTCTCAAACTCCAAGTTAAGTTTTAATTTGACCTATAGAAGGATTAAACCCTGGTGACCAGTAACTTTTTTTCAGTATATGCAGTATGCCATTTTAAAGCAGTTTTGGAAAACAATGCAACATTTTTGATGAACTGAAGACTGTTGAGGCCGTAATAATTCCAGTAGCAAACATTTTCTCTCAAGCTGTGAAACTGTGCAGTTCAGAAAGACACGTATCGATTCTGATTTGATGTTTCTGGAAGGTGATTAATTAAAAGTCACAGCCAAGTCAAGTTTTTGCTGCCACGACTTACTTGATCAATTTTTTTTGTCGGACCCCTTTGAACTTAACCAGCTAATCGATCGCGATCAACATTTTTCCTCGTTAATATCCTCTTAGGTGTGTTTGTGAGTCTCGATCCGGTGAGCAGTTTGATACATTAGTTTCTGCCTCTGTGTGAAATTTGTTGAATGCATTTAATGGATGAGGGTGGGAGTTTCATCATCACTGGCTGATAACTGCTCCATCACACAGAAATCAATAAGTATTTATCTGTAATGAAATTAGCAATCGCTCTCTGTCCTCCCTCTCGCCTTTTCTCTTGCTTCTTATTCACAAAGAAGCACAACAAACAGCAAAGAGTGTTGCTCAACAATTAGCGTGCAGGACTAAGATTGGCGGATTCTCCTTCTGTTTGTGGGTGATTGTGTGGAATTTAGTCAATAGCATCAAAACAGACTTGGAATACATGTTGTCTGCTGGTCAATATGCGTATATTGCTGTACTTAATAGGAAATGGATTTCACTGAAATGCTCCTTAAACCTCAGGCCTGACTCATTATGTATACGTGAATGATACAAAAGCACACTGTGTAATTAGAATCCTGCTCTTTAAGTGTCACTAATAGGACTATTAACGCTTGGCGACAATTTCTGTAGTTTTAGTACTTCAGTCGAGTGCTGTCAGATTCTTTTGAAGTGTATGTGAACATGTAAGAGCAAAGCTAACAGGGTTAAACAAAAGTGAATGGATTAGTTACTGGTCCTAATAGAGCTGATTTCCTCTCATGGCCAGGTTGTAGTCCAAAAATTCATGCATAAATAATAAATAATTTCCTAAATTGCTTTTGCTTCACTACCATCTGTAGCTCTAGATATTGCGGATGAGCTTTTTCTCGTTCCAGGTTCAGGGAAAAACGTGGCTGTGCACAGGCGAGCACACTGTGTGGAGCAGAATGCAAAATAATAAACACACTTAAAACTAATTTGCCTGTTAAAATGCAGTAAAGAACTGGCAGGTAGATTTCTCCACGAGGCACTTTTACGATGTATCTACTGTTTTCTGCAAGAATAGTTTCTCAATGTAAAAAAACAAAACAATGTAGTGCTCTAGTGAAACATATAGGTGTTTGATTTTTAAGTTCACAATGTAGCTAACACAGTTCACACGTCGGACCCTTTCACGCATAGTGGTCACTACAGTGGGCAGCTATTCAAAGGCTGTTTTCTTGTGTTTGTGTCAGTGTTGATGGTATACTTGCACATAAACCACTACATTGGACACTGATGTGTCACTCCATACCCTGCCACCCACCGGTCGTTTAATGTTACTATAGATGTATGACGTGTGTCATTGTAATTATTGTTATTTAACCCTGTCATGTATGAATTATGAATTATTTTTATTCATCTTTTCATGCCTAAAGATGAATACAAATATTTAAGAAAAAAATCCTGATTGAGGTTGTCATAATTCGTGCATGAAAGGGTTAAATTGGCAGACGATAATCTCAGGGCTCAAGATAATGAATGGATCTCCTGGTTTCCATGGATTTTATAAAGCATCCGGATAAAACAAACGTTCAGATTTCAGAGTATTGTTAATATTGTTAAAATTGTTCATTTTTAATGCAATGCACATTAAGAACAAGCCTTTACACTTTTTAAACTCCACCCCTCTATATGAATGTGGTTGTACAGGCCAGTAGGCCTATTAGAAGAGGTGGGGGGTGGCGTGCCCCCAGACTCAACGTCTTTAATATTGCATGTTGGCACCATGGCTGCGTGCAGCCTCGCCTAGCTTCAGTTTGGCTTGGTGAGTCTTTTCCCACCATAGCTTATACGTGCAGAATTAAAATGAGTGTTTACGTGTGCGTTTGGAAGGCAAGTGCTGTCTGATGTGACGATGGAGGAGGTGTGCTGTAGGTTCGCTAAGTGTCGCAGGAGGACATCCTCCCTCACCCTGACACTGGCCCGGCCCACACTGGTAAGACCTGAGATTTTAAAGATTGTCTGGGTTGCTGTGGAGCAGAGAGAGGAGCGAGCACATTGGTCCACCTGCACATAAAATTGAGCTTAAAACTAGCTGCCCCACTTTTCTCTAAATGTTTTTAATTCCTCAGACTCTGCCATCCTCATCTGAGTTTAGACTAGTTCTTTTTTGTTTTCCACAGCTGTTTAGTAGATGCAACACTTGTTTTCTAATTCTGAGCCTCTCTAACCTTGAGTTAATAGATTTATAGTAAAATCAGCACCTGACCTTTCAGACACTGGAGTTTGTTTCCAGTCTCCCAGAGCTCCACGGTCGTTTTACTTTGCATCTTTGAGCAAAGAGTGCTGCTATTCTCTACTTCAGTAAGAACATGTCAGGTTTCTATTTTATGGAGGTGCATTTAGTTGTTTTTAAAGCAATTTTCCTCCTGATGTGTATTTGGGGATTCATTTGTGTGCAGTTAATACAAATTTCTCTAAAGAGAATTTGAATTCACAGTACCGATACCACGGCACCGAGAGCACGGGATTAAGTCTTAATGAGTCAGTTAATTAAGGGAGACGGATGTCAGTAGGACATGTTAGTTTGTTAGTTTCACCTCCTCAGAAACCGAGGACGAAATTTTTGTTACTCGAAAGTTATGCAAATATCTGAAAGGTAAACTGGGATTGGCACACGGCGATTTAAAAAGTAAAGTTCTAGCAAAACTCAAAAAGAGAGCTTTATGTTGTTGTTTTTATTAGTTTGTATTGCGCGTCCTTGAAGTAGCTCTGTGGTATGTGAAGCGTCCCGGTTCAGTGCAAACTGAAGGCTACGCAAATGTTTAAAGGTTACGCCGGTGAGGCTGCTGGTTGTGCGTCTTTGCACTCAGTTAAGTCTACAGCACTTAGATGCTCTTGCCTTTGGAAGCCACTTGACTGTTTGACTGACAGCTTTACCTCGTTCTGTATCTGGATTTAGTGTTATTGGAGAGCGAGCTCTTAGCAGCTCAGATTTTGAGCGCATGTGGGCAATTTTCTGCGAACGTGATAACGAAATAAAAACAAATTGAGTTTGTTTGTATCAAAGCTCAAACTTCTTTGTGCAAATTGTCTTCTTCTCTGGAAGCAGACACATTCATTTATTAGATTGACTTTCTTTTTTGCTGCTTGATGCATTTTCTGATTTAATTGATTAAACTTGTAGTTTCGTGCATGTGCTTTTATGCTTCTTTCTTTCTTTTATTTGCGGGGGGTAAAATACATTTCCATCTGTTGATGTTTGAGTATTCATTTGTGTCCTTTTGTGTACTCTGTACACGTGTAAGCTGTCCATGTAACGAGGAAACCAGGATTTACTGTTTAATTGTTTTGTTAAGGTCACTTCAAAAATATAAGAGCAACCTCCAAACCTTCACTGTCTACCAGATATCATATCTGTCTGCACCCCGGCTCATAATTCACTGCAATATGAAATATCCTGAGCTCCATCGTCTTCAGGTTAATTAGCACGGAACATGTGAAACCAGCTGTGGCTTTCAGCCTGATGAAACAGCTGTGTGTGTGTGGGTCTGTGTGTGTGTCACTGTTAACTGTGTATGCGTGTGTTTGCCTCTTTTGAACCCTGTGCATGTTTGTGTCAGCTGAACTCATATCCTCTTCACTCTCTCTGTTTGTCTTCTTCTGTATCTCCTACTTCCTCTCTGTCTGAGCAGCTTCCTGCCGATCTCAATAAGATGCACCTAACAGACCATGCCCACCAGCAGGTGATGCACATGCCGCCCAGCCAGTCAGGATGCAGCATCGCCAGTGACTCGGGTAGCAGCAGCCTTTCAGATATTTACCAGGTGGGTACCTCCCTGTTTGTTTCAATGATTTTATCGTAAAAGTTCATGCTATTTATTTGCAAAGAAGCCCAAACTTAAAATGGTACATTTTTTCACTAAATAAAATATGGATTTAAGAAGATTATTTTCTCATTTTGAATTGAATGGCAGCAACACGTTTCTAAAAGCTGAAATTTTCATGCTGAAATATGAAAGGATGTTGTCTGGATGTTCTAAAACCTGCCTTTGAGCACTGATGGTGCCTTTCTAGAGGTACAAACATCCAACTTAACAGGCACTAGTGCACCACCATAGGCTTTGTGATGTGTTTTTTGTACAATGTCCAAACTTTTTTAAAACTGAGCTTATAATGAATGCAGATCTATATTTGTAGACTTTTCTATTCGAGTTGGGGACTTTTTCCTTTCATTTTGCCAAATTGCTTTTCTCTTTCCTTTGTATAATGAATTTGAACAATCAAAGTCAATATTATGTAAAATAGAGAATCCAGCCAGTTAGTTAAAACAACTCTTGTCTCACAAATTACTTCTTGAAATATCCTCGTGCTTTTACTGCAAACAAAAGCTTTTAATTATTGAAATATTCATTTCTTCATAATGACCTCTGTCCAATCCAGTGACAAAATCCTGTCTCCTGTTTCTGTCTACACTGCTGCAATATCTGGTCAAGTGTTTTGCTGATTGGGGAATTCTCTCCATCTTCATGTGTTCTCAGTTTACCTGTAGCATATCTATCAACCCTCCGCCCACCTTCCTTCTAATCCTTTTTGTCTCTCTAACTATTGTGCATCCTGGTGACTCGTCCCCTTCTGTACTTCCTGCAGCAGATTAAAGGTCACATGTAGGAAATGAACCTAATCCATATAGCTTCATCTTTAACCTGCAAAAGGTAAATTCCTACATGTAAAAGTAAAATAGCCAGACGAAGAGCCTTTCTGTCTTTGTATCTGTCTAACATTTCTGCAACATTTTTGGCAGTTCAACAAGCTTTTAAGTGTAGACGATATGAACGACTGTAAATCGGTAACCCATAAAAGCAAACATAAGCGTCCCATCTAATCATTTTAATCTCTTAGCTCTCCTAATCCCCCTCTTTACACAGAAAGTTGCACTAAATTCAACATTTCACCACTATCTACCCCCCCCAAATCAGAATTTACATGCTATATTCTGTGTCTGTGAATATGTGTATAGAAGTCCTTTTTGACACTAGCTTGTTAGCACTGCTGGCTTTAATGGGACTGTTAAGCACACACTAATGAGCTAGTTGATGTGCTGGTGCGATCTGTGGGCTCTGCTAGCCACAAAACTAATTTGTTTGCTTCACTCAGAGGTGTTAATGCATCTTTTTTTTTTTTCAGGTGCCAGTGCATACTGTAAATGTTACAACAACGCATAACAAAACTGTCACCAACGAGATAATGAGTTGATACATAAAGGTTAGGTAACATGGGAGCACGATCAAACCAGACAAACTGAGGAAATCGCCACAAATTACTGTTTTGGGGGGGGTGTTGAATAAAAAAAAATCCTAGCGCTTTCCTTCTCAGGCTGTCTGTGAGTGACTTCAGATTGATGTACGTCAGGTCGGCCTGGGTCAAACGTTTAACACAGAGACCCACTCTGTTCATCCTCAGATTACATATTTATCACACGCATCTGATCCCATCACTTGTCGCTGACCCGGCTCTGTGTTTGTTTACAGCTGTCTCAAAGTGCTGACCCTTCAGTCAGCTGTGATCCTCAGCTGTCAGTGCAGCAAGCGGTATCTGTTGTGGCTTTTCTCCTACACGTTCTTTTTGTTATTTTCCTTCTTCCACTCCCTCTTTTATCTTGGCTTAACACTCAGCAGCTCACTTCCCTCTTTCTCCTCATCTTTTCATCACTTTCTTTAACGCCTCGTAATCCTCTCTTATGCTTGTTCATCTCTTGGCCGTGGTATATCCTGAACCTTTGTGCCTCCTTTCCTGTGCTGGAATGTGGTAAAATGCAGTGGTTCATGAAGGTCTGATGCCACTGATTTCTAAGAAATGTCCTCCTGCCTCAGACTTGCTCTGAGACCAGGGGTATTGGACTGAAAGGGCAGGCGATGCATTCTGAATGAACCGAGCTCTCAGAAGCACTGACTGATATGTTGGTGAGGTGGAAGAGAATGCGTTTTTGTCCCTTTTCCCACATTACCTAGAATATTTCTGTTAAAAGGCTTTTTGCATTGTGTCTTAGTCTCTACAATGGCATTATGATGACTTCATGAGACATATTAACAGCATGGACTAATAATTAGAAGTGAAATAAAGTTTTCTATGTTAGATCTTGTACAGTTAATTTTTTTTTTTTAAATGTGGATTTTCGCCAGTTCAATGTGTCAAAGATGCGCCATAGACTGCCGTTTCATTTAATTATTATAAGAGGAGGAAAACACATTTTAAAAAGTTCGGCTGTACACTTTATGTTCGCATGTGTTTCCTGTTTTTTTTTCTCCATCTTATATTCAGCCAGATTAAATTGATCTGCTATACCGGGAACAGGAAAGATCTGGGGAGCAGGTGTGTTTTAAAAGTCCTCTAAATGGCTTCTTCAGCCTAATTTATAAAAACAACAGTGGGCCTGAACTTTGAATGGACTATTAGCTCAATCCCCTTGGCTTGGAAAAACATAAAAAACACTTTGGCCATGTCCCAACTATCCATAGAGCCTAAGAGCTTGAATGTATTGCTAGCTGGCGAGGCCATCTTACAATCTATAGACTAGGAAATTCACTTTTCCCCACCAGATATCAACAGCTAATATATCTCCGCCTCTCTATTTAACTGCACATCCAGAATGTATTACAGATGAAGAAAGAACGAATAATGCAGTTGAGCGAATGAAGACATAAAAGTACAGTAGTTACTGATAAATTGAGGGTAGTATTGTTGGGATTTCTTGTTGTTGTTGTTGTTCATTGTCAAAGCTAAGGCTTAATTAATATGTATTTCGCTGGCCACTTTATTAGGCGCACTTTACATTTAGTCTAGTATGACTGCGTTTGCCTTCAGAACTGCCTCAAATTCAACAAGGTGCAAACATTGCTCAGAGATTTTGACTTGATAGCATCACACAGTTGCTTCAGATTTGTCGCTTGCACATCCGTGATGCAATTCCCATTCCACCACATCACCAAGGGGCTCTCTGTGTAGTGACTATGGAAGCTATTTGAGTACAGTGTTCTCACTGTCACGTTCAAGCGCTATTCCGTTAGAAGCATCCCTTGGAATATGGATATCTGATCATTAAGATCAGATACTACGGGGTCCAAAGTGTGCCAAGAAGAAGACTTCCCACACCCTTACACCCTCACCAGCAGCCTGAACCGTTGACACAAGGCAGGATGGATCTATGCATTCATGACGTTTACACCAAATTCTGACTCTGACATGTTCACGTCGCTGCAGCAATCGCGTTCAGGCAACATTTTCTTGCTTCTAGCTGACAGGAGATGCATTCTGTGTGGTCTTCTACTGTAGTCCATCTGCTTTAAGGATCAGCGTGTGTTCAGAGGTGCTCTTCTGCATGCCTTAGTTGTAACGAGTGGTTATTTAACAAAAAATCTCTTTTAGCTTAATATATTTATTTTTCAGTAAACAGGATAAATGCTGGAGGTCGAAGTGAATTATCTGTCTAAATCAGCACATGCATTCACATTATTTTGGAAAGCAGACAGAGGCAGGGGCCAAATCAGGCTTAGCTCTCCAGCTTTTTTTAGGCCCACCTGAAAAAGCTAACAGACGGCCGGTAATGCTGCCACTACCAGCAGAGAGCCCCTCGATTCACCTTTAGGTTGACGTTTCAATTCCCAGCTGACATGAACGGCCTTATGCCCTTTTAGATCCATACTCTTCCAACAATCTGTCTGCTTTGCACAGGAGAAATGCACTGAAATATGAATTATTAGTGAATGGATTTAAATATTTGGCTGTTGGCCTGGTTTTTGTAGTCTGGCACTGGGTGCAGCTCAAGGTCGCAGCTACAGCTGCTTTTTCCAAGATTATTTTTCATGTTTCGTGTGAGTAAATTGTTTCTGAAAAGCCATGAAAGCTTGAAATTATGAACTATAAGGCTTTTTTTTTTTTGTAGTCTTTATGTCGTCACAGTCGCATGTCTCTCATGCTCTTCTTTTGTTTCAGTAATTGGTCACTGTGTTGCTCTTTCTAAACTGTCTTGTAATGGCATTGAGTCCTCTTAAACCTCCTTTTGATTGTTTGTGTCATTCTCCTCCGTACAAGGCCTGAGAGGACTCTTGTCACTGTAAATATCAGTTCCCCCAATTTTAATTTCTAGGTCACGTTATTTTGGGAATTGGAAGGTCGAGATTAATGTGAGAGTCGAGCCATTTAACACTGAGGCAATTTCAGCCCCATCAAAAGCGATTGAATTTCATAATTTAATCTTTTTCATAACCCATAAGAAAGGAGCCTTCACATTTAATATGTAAAATGTTCAATTCATTTCTCATTTAAATGAGACATGATGTACTTCAAAGACTTCTTCCTTCCTTTTTTTATGTTACTAACCGGCCAATATTCTGTTATTTTGTTCTTTGTGTTTTGCTCCCAGGCCACAGAGAGTGATTTGGGGGATGTTGACCTATCTGGACTTCCAGAGGCTGCAGTGGACAGTGAGGAGGAGGAGGAGGAAGACGAGGACCTGGAGAGAGCTTCGGACACTCTCCTAGGCCGAGATCTGGTCCGAGAGTGTCTAGAAAAAGATCCCGTCGACCGCAATGACGACGATATCGGTCAGTTTGACGACTTTGACTTGAGTGAATTGGGATAAAAGAGACCTAAAATAAATTGACATAGATTTGGACTTTCTCGTTTGCTATTTTTAGACTCATTTAGTACAGAAATGAGAGATGAGCGATATACAAATGTCCCTCTCTCATAAAGACCCCTTGCAGCTGTCCCCAAACACCAGTGCCCTTCCAGTCTGTATTTTCAAGCAGGCAATCAGAGGCAACCTCATTAACAGAACCCAGTGGGGTCCTAAAGGAGACGCTTGCATCAGAGAGCTGAGAGAAGCAAAGACCTGGCCTGCTGCGTGACTGCTGGGAGGCTGGCCTTCTCATGGCCTTCACCATTACAAGCACAGCTCATTGAGAGGAAATACCTGACACAGAAAGCAACCAAAGGGATAATAGGCTGAACCCAAATTCAACCATGGCACACTTTAGTTTTACAAATTTTTATTATTCTATTTGACGTCATTTAGTTATTTTTTTAATGCTCTCCAGAAACTCTCTGAAAGAAATTTTCTGAATAAACAGATAAAAATATTTTCGCTGGGCTTTCAGGGGTTTAAACAGGCATTTTCCCCAAGCAGTTGATGGATACATCCTGGGGGCTGATGCCATGGTAAAAGGAAAATAAAGCATGTGTCACAAGTTAGAAAGGCTGTTAACCAGATTTAAGGGCAATTAGCAGTCATCAAAATGTTAATCATAAGGTTATATCACTGGTAGACTTATGTTGAGTTATGATGCTTAGCTCCTAATGTTTTTTAAACATGTGATAAATCTACATTTTATGATTGAGTGTTTTCCTCTCATGGAAAACTCTACACCCGTTGGACTTTAAGCTACTTTACTTTATTAAGAAAAAAGAAGACTTGAACGAGGTGTTAACATCAAGAGGAATAAAAAGGAGCCACTGAGCCAAGCAGCGTAGTTTGCAGGTTGGAGCTGGGTCACTGTGTTCTCAGCTGCAGTACAGAGGAGGCAGAGGGAAGAGGAGCAGGAAATGTACAAGTTGTAAATGTTTCTCAGGAGTCGTAAAACCTAGTAGTACACGCTGATCCACTTGTGCTCGGAGGGGTTAGATTTAAGACTTAAGAGCTGATGTGGAGGCATGTTTGCTGTTTGTTTGTCAGCAGCGGTATGCTAAAACTCAAGCCCAATTTAATAAGTTAATTTAGAGATTTAAATTTGGGTGTGCAATGCAGCATTGTCCTTGGAGGCTGAGGTCTGCGAGTCCTCTTGTCGTTATGATTTTTTTAAATTTTGATCATGAGTTTGTTACAGCATTTCAGAGCACCAAGGCCTGAGACGACAAGTATCCCAAAATGTTCTGTGTTTGTATTGGAATTGACAGTTGCTCTGGTGAAGTCTATGAGTAACATTTTCTTGCAGAAAGGACCATTTAAAAATCTATAGATCGTTTTGGAAATGTTGCAGTTTGTCTGTGGTGGGGGAAGAAGAACAAAAATCAATGCGCGTTTTGCCCTGAACACCTGAGACGCATTGCTTTAGTCAGCGCACGGTCTTCTCATGCTTGTTCCGCCTTCTCTTTCATTTGACTTCGTCTCTCTGCTTCTTTCTTTTTGTGCAACATAGAGCAACTGCTGGAGTTCATGCACCAGCTGCCTGCCTTTGCCAACATGACCATGTCCGTGCGGAGGGACTTGTGCAGCGTCATGATGTTCGAAGTGGTGGAGCAGGCCGGTACAGTCATACTGCACGACAAACAGGAGGTATGTACAGGGTAAAAAAGGTTCTATTCAACCTTCAGAATTTGGTCTTTAAGAGGTGTAAACACTGCTTCAACAACAACAACTAGTGCTATTCATTTTTCACCATCCTCTTCTGCCACTATACTGACTTAAATTAATTGCTTCCACTGTAATTACGGCATGCAAAATATGTTTTTATTATATCTGCTTCAATAACACACTAAATTCCCTTAACAGTTAAATTTGTGTTTATCTTTACTCAGTGTGACACAAGGTCTGTTTGCTGGGTTGCTGAATTTTAATTGGGCAATTAATGTATTCACAGTAGGAAAAAAAAATCTTAGCTTTGCCTTTTATTATCATGCACAACAGTGATGTAACCTTTGAAAAGACATAAGTTCGCACAAGTATTAAACAGCTGTAGAATGCATGCAAACACGCCAAGGTACCCCATTATGGAAAGTAGTGATGCAGATATGGAAGCATATAAAGCCCGTCACACATACGAAAGAAGCACGGATACGGAGAAACGCGAGTTTTCCCATGCACAGATGCACACACATCCTCACCATCACGAGGCAAAACTGGTATGTGCAAAGTCACCGCGGCATATAAGCCCCGTCAATCACTCGAGCTGCTACACAGCTAATTAATTAAGTTACATGCCTGAGAAACGGGGGCCCTGTCATGGCTGTTTGGTTACATGCAGCAGCATTAGAACTGACAGGGTGATAAATGGCAATGAACTGCCAGCCGCCGAGCACGGAGGAGGACGGGAACACACATCAGCAGGGCAAAACCATAAACACGCACTTTAGTGGAAAGAATACACAAATAGGCGACGTGCGTATGTGTAACCAACGCCATACCGTCTGTGTCGAGGCAGTTGATGGGCATTTTTCCTCCACTCCACCGCCTCTCTGTGGACTCGGTGTTGAAGGTCAAAGAGAAGCACTTGGCCCCTCTCGGAAGTGAGCATGACTGTGCTAAATGAGTGTGAAGAGGGAAAGGAAAATAAAGAGTCTAAAGTGGTATTACAGATGTAGAAAAGAGAGATAAAGTGCTCTAAATGCCAGGAAGGAAGAGAAAATGGACAATGAGGGAGTCGAGGGAGTGTCACATGGAAAGACATTTTCGAAACAGAATTTGTCCTCATGGTGAGGGGTTAAAGTGGGAAACCTCAGGTGTACCAATGCAGCTCGAGGAAAAGAATGACTTAATAAAGTCGCATAAGCATTTGTTGTGGGAGCTTCAGTAGATTTTTTTCTTTGTGTACATGTTGTAATTAGCTGTACTGCTGTGCTGCTGCATGCAACCTCTGAATAACACAAAATCAGTAAACATTTTATAGTGCACTTCTTAACTTCTTCATACAGTGAATTAACTGCTAACAAACACAATGAGCTCCATTCTTACATCCTGCCCTACTACGTGGTTATGTTGTTTTTTTCTCTCGCTGGGACAACTGTACCTTTAGCTAGCAGACACGTTGTGTGACAAACTGCGCGGAAACAACTTGCGTGTTTGGCGATTTTTATTTTTTTTTCATGAGCTGTTTAAAAAGATGTCCCTCTGTTTGTGCACGCTCCTCTTCAGTAGGGTTTGCTAGATACTTTAGTCCTCCAACCGCAACTTTACATCTGCACCATGAACGGATCACAGGGATGCAAAGGTAAAAGAGAGGCGTTTAAGGTCTAAGCGGGGTGTGGGATGTGTCTGTGCGGTCACTGGAAACAATGCCAGGCAACAGCAGATGACATATGACCTCATTCCATAGTAATATGTATTAACCTGCATTTTAAATTTAATTACTTATTAACTGTCTATCCTACAAGGAGCATTATATTTGTGTAAAATGTATTTAAAAGAGAACTTTTGTTCACAGTGCATGTGTGGTGGATCACCGTAGCCCGCCTTATTAGCATGTTCTGATGGCTGAGGAATAAGGAGATTGACATGCTCACTGGTAGAGATAGAAAGCGATGCAGGAGGCAAAGTGTGAAGCACAGAGGGTAGAATTGGAGATTTGCTAGGTGAGAAACGGCAAGAGAATGAAAAGGCAATGAGGAGGAAATATCAGTTATTGCTGCAGAGGGAGCCCGGGGCTCATTCACCCGCCCTCTGTCCGCTCACACTCAGGATGAATGGCTTGTTATATTAGACCTGCCAGCATTTCCTTTTCAAAAGCCACCACTAGAGACACAATACCTCTTCACCAGTCTACTCTTACCTCACACAAAGCACATTATGCTCACAATTTACTACGTGTCATTTAGTAATATATTGCCATTTTAATAGACGTTCTAGTGAAGCTGTAAAGGTCTTTAGATCTAATGATTCAAGATAAATCCATGCCAAGTGACGGTAATGATTCCTTTTTGCTCATCTGCAGTTGAGCCAGTTTGTATTTAACACTGGATTGAACAGATGTACCTATATTACCCTGTTTTGTAAAAAGAAAAGAAAAAAGAAACACTTAAATCAGCAATGCTGTTAGATGTAAAAGCTCTCCAAGCAAAATAAAAGTTTGACATTGTTTATTTTGGCCATTTTTAAAATGATTTCTACGTCTCCGTCTGTAGCTGGACCACTGGTATGTCATTCTGAACGGAGCGGTCGAAATTAGCCATCACGATGGGAGAACGGAGACTCTTTGTATGGGCAACAGCTTCGGCATCTCACCCTCTCTGGATAAGCAGTACATGAATGGAGAAGTTCGCACCAAAGGGGATGACTGCCAGGTAAAAAAACCAGATTTTTCCATAATTACACTTTTTATGATTGCTTTTATTCACTAAGAGAAACTCTGTGAGGGGTTTGTGTTTTCTTTGAAATCTTGCTGTGTTTAAGCATTTTATGGAAAATGTGTGTCACAGTGCAAGAATCACAAAGTGAAGTCCTGCTTTCATTTCTTCTTTCAAGTGCCGAGTTTGGTTTGCAATCACAGCGAAATCTACGCGTCAAAACGATGCTTTCCCTTCTTTCGTAATCTTTTTATAAAAAGGTGGAATAAGTAAATAAAACAAGTTTAAAAAAATACATTTAATACAGCATTTTAGTTGTGAAGATGCAAGCGTAGCATGCGTCATATCTTTCAAATCGCATGCACTAGCAGCCTTGTGTGTTTCTAAGAGCCTTGTGGGTTTCTCAGAGAACCTCGGTCTTAATATAGAGCAGAAACCTGAAAGGTAGAAGAACCCTAGCGTGTACTCGCAGTCCACACTGGCCAGTTCCTCTGCTGCACACATCATTTCCTGTCTTTATATGCAAAGGAAGTTGCAGAGGTAGGGCTTGGTTAGGCAAATGCAGAAACTGATGATTTACTCAAGAGAAAGCATAGCGAGAGACGATGCTTTAGAGTAGTAAAGACTTGCGCCGTCTTGTCGCTGTGGTATAATGGGAGGTTAGTTAAGTTGGTGTCTAATTATAGCAAAGGATGCTTCTACAAAATGGCTAGCTGAGATGATTTTTCACCACTATAGGCACTGTAAATTTAGGCACAGTATCGGGTTTAGTTTTGTTAGTGTTGGACGTTCCTACCTTCATCCGTTCATCCCTCCCATGCCTCTCTCCACCATCCGTAATTCTACTTCTGTGCTGTTGCTTGAGTACCCGAATGTGGTGCAGAGTAGTATTTTGCTCTACTACAAGTTCACCCGCTGTCCTCATGTTATCCTCGACCAGTTTGTCTGCATCGCCCAGGAGGACTACTGGCGCATCCTCAACCATGTGGAGAGGAATACGCACAAGGTGGAAGAAGAGGGAGAGATCGTGATGGTGAAGGAGCACCGGGAGCTGGACCGCAGCGGGACCAGGAAAGGACACATTGTCATCAAGGTTAGTGATTTAAAATGTTAAAGAGCAGTCAGAGGAGTTCCAGAACAAGAGTCTGCTTTGCTTTTTGTGTGAACCCAACCTCAACCCCAAAAGATGTTTGAGGTTTAAACGTAGGATCAACACAGAGTGGCGTTTTTTTTGTTTTTCTTTAACTGACTCTGTACCAAAATACAATTAACCTTTTGCAAGAACATGCTCTAATAAAGATGAGATAGGCAGAGACACACTGATGGATTAACACCCAAGGTCAAGGTTAAGCTTATAATCATGCCAGAAGCTAATAAGCACGTTTAATCTTACCCTGAGCTTGTAACATGACTTGCTTCTGAAACCAGAAAGTCAAGTTTTCACACATTCTCCATTATTATCTGCTAAAAAAAATACTCAAATGCCCAGTGATTGATTTAAGTACATCACCATTATGAATTGACCATCCCCTCACATGCATCATCTTGCAAAAACACGGGTGTAGATGCTCGATATTGTTCAGTGATTGTTAAGAGACAGAGTTAGCACTATTAGCGTCTCCCAGAGCGTTTTTTTTTTTTTTTTAACGCTACATTGTAATGCCTTCCTAAACCCTTTTGATCCTTTCCCTGAATCTCCAGAGGCAGCCCTAGGTATTGATCGGATAATGGGCCTGAACGATTCTCTTGGCTGCTGCTCCAAGGAAAAGCTGCTGGCTCTGAAACACGTCCAGCGGATAAGAGTCGATTCACAAGTGTTAGCATTTCCGCTTCTGTTTTTTGGCTTTGTTCTTTTTGTGTCTGACAAAAGTGGATTCTTTTCTAGTTTCTGTTCCCTGTCAAATGAAA
>VOQK01002621.1:0-11514 GCA_015052645.1 Benitochromis conjunctus
GCACATTTGATTTTATATTTTGCCCTGTGACAAAGGAACTTTGTCCCCCATACATATGGAACCGGACCAGTCACAAAAATCTTATTCATGCGCTCTCTTGTAAATAAAAAGACTGATTTACACCAAGTAAATCTGGCCCGATATATAAATTACGATAGCCCGTTTAGGAGGCACCAAGCTTTCAGAGTCAGAGCTCTTTGGATATTACAAAATGCAGCCGCTTTAACAAGAACCAAGAAATGTTTAGACCAAAATGCTCAGTCAGTCCCCGTATATCTAAAGATCCAAACTCACTGTCTTATGGAAATCCACAGTGACAAAAAGAAACCACTGTATGTTAGTTTAACCTCTAATACAAAGGTTACATGTGGATAGACTGAGAAAACATACCCCTGTGCCCTGACATACCCTTCAGAGAAGTGATGCTCACAGACTAAAAGACAGCATGCAAGTGTGTCTTGTGTATTATTTGCTCTTTTCACTTGCCATTGTAACTGCTGGGGTTTATTTTGCATCTTTTTGTGACTGGATCTATCCTTCTGTTACTGTCCATTTGCTTCTCATCTAATTCTTGGAGCTTATTTTAACTTTTAATTTGATTTCTGTCTTTTTTCAAACTCTTTTTGTCATTCTGATGCTCCACACAGTCATCACAAATCTCTGTGCCATTGTTTTGTCTCCTTTTTTGTACCTGAAGCAGAAAGTATGCAATACTTTCGTTCCCGCAGCTTGCGGCCAGCATGAGGGGTGAGAGTCCTTTGACGGTGGTGAGATTTACATTCACACCGGCCTCCAGCAGCAGATTTGCAATGTTGTCATGACCGATGTAGGATGCATACATAAGTGGGGTCCATCCTCCAATGTTCTTGCCATCCAGGTCCACCTCACGCCTGAAAGCAAACACAGTCATATGCATAAGCTGTGGAGGATATTAGCCCGTGTGGAAATGTTGGTATTAAGAGGCCCTCACTTTTTAATACACTCAGCCACCACGTCATACTGGCCGATGGAGCAGGCGGTGTGAAGGTCCAGAGGGACATCCAGCTCCTCAGCTCGCACCAGGGAGTCGCCCAGCCACATGGAGAGGCTGGCACCCAGCTGTTCTGACTCACTGGCCTCATCGCTTAACTCGGACATCTTCACTCTTTTCTCCTGGGAAACAGAAACACCATAAACTGCTCTAAACAAACTGCAAAGCCCTGGCTTCACGCTTTAATATCAGGAGCTTCGCGCCTGCAAGAAGCCCTAAATGCTGTGGCTTCAGTTGATGGAAAACGTAAACAATGCTGAGTTATACAGGCTCACGAATAGCGGCTACTTTAAAGCTAGCGGTAATTTCACAGGGCTCATGACTCCTCTGGCTAATTTAGCTTAGCGAGGTGAGCGTCTAAACTTTTGGAATAAAACCAACACAGTGAGCTAAACTAATTAAATGCTCAGAAGACAACAGAAGCAGACGAGTATTTCAGAGTGCAGAAAAACATAACGAGTTCAAACTTACAGTCAGCAGGTAGTTTGTTTTCTCAGCAACGGAAACTTTTCTAGTTGTGTGTCACACTCTAATGTGTCCGTGCTGAGCCGTGCACCACCCTCTCCTGTCTCTGAGACACTTTAAAGGGAAAATCTGAGGAATCACGCGTGCTTGCTTACACGGGAAATAAACACAGAAATGTATGTTCATTCATGTTTGCGCTCAAAGTCAACTTTTCTGTTATACACACACAGCCTGAGTTTGAAAGTCTATGAACCATTTACAACATATCCAGTGTTATTGTGTGTCATCATGGAGTTAGCAGTACTTCATCATTTAAACCCATGATTCAAGTAAATGGAAAGTAGTTTAAAAAATGTGTGTGAATTAATAATAAAGACATTCGATTGAATACTGTGGATACAAATATGTGATGTGCACTGCCCAATCTGATGTCTCCCAGTGGCTTTTATATTTGTGTGTATATTTTCATTCATTGTGATATTTTTTGTTTTTTGTAATTGTATTGTAGTTTAAGAGACGGTTCGACTGTGTTTGTGAATGTGGTTTTGTGAAAACGTCATAAAAAAGGGACAAATTAAAGAATCGACCTTAACTCAGTCATTAACAATGACATTTTAATATTTGTATAAAGTGAAGATTGAACATAAAGTGAGATTAGTGACTAACCTTTCAAAATAGATATGATTAAATCGGAGCAAACTCAACCAGTTTTCCCTTTAATAAAAAGCGGCACATAGAGTCACGTGAAAATGAAGTTTTTCACAGGACTGTGCAGCGTGAAAAACTAGTTGTAGTACATCCTTACTGCTTCCATAGGAATTAAGTGGGTAAGCTGCAGCAAGGTACTGCTAATCAAATACACTTAAGTGAATTGTTCATCAGCAGCTGTGAGTGCTTTTATAAAAGTAGAAGGTTTGGACTTTTTCTGTAGCATTAATGCTATAATCTTCCCCAGGAGTGGACATTAATCCAAAGGTCAGACCGTGCAATGCTCTGAAAAACTGCAAGAAACCTGAGAGCTAACATCTCAGGACTGTACAGTCGTCAGTTAGCATGTTAACTAATTTCATGACAGTAGAATTGGAAAAACACTGGACAAGTATGGATTGTTTGGAACCAATCACAGCGTCTCAGGACACACTTCACGCCAACTGTCAGCACAGTGGTGGAGGGGTGATGATTTGCATGGTTTTTTGAGTCTAATGTGAGCAAAAGCTTGGCCCAATTGTATCATGCAGCAGGACAATGATCCCAAGCATAGGAGCAAATCTACAACAAAATGATCAAGGTGAAAAGAATCCAAGTGTTGCAATGGCTCAGTCAAAGTCCAGACCTCAACCTGATTGAAATGCTGTGGCATAAATACTTTGCATAAATGAATGACAGCAAAGAGTGGGTCAGAATTCCTCCACAATGATGTGAAAGACCGTAAAAATCATACAGAAAACAGCTGGTGCTCAGGTTGTTGCTCCTAAAGGTGGTTCTACAAGTTAGTGAATCATGGGGTGCATTTTGGTTTTCACATTAATGTAAAAAGCCTATTGATTGCCTTAGTGAAGAAAAAAAATATATGAATCAATATGAATTATTAACCGTAAACTCAGATTTTACTTGGAAATGTTCATTTCAGTTTATCATCACATTTAAAGACGACACTACAAACAAAAACACCAAAGTTTTATTTTAAAAAATGTATTTATTTAGCAATATGATACAAAAAAGTCAAATGCTTTCAACCGTTTTTTTCTGAATCAACATGATTATTATCTCAGAAGTCCAACAGAAACTCAATTGTCCGTTTTTCTAAATATACAAAATATTTTGATACCTCAGGTGTAACCACAGGACTCCAGTATTTACGGGAACTCCCTGATTGGCTCGAGTCGCCATGCTATCAGCCTAAATAAGCTTCTCTTGAGATCTGAGCCATCACACTGATTTAGTGAATGCATCACGCTTTGGACAAATCTATCAGTTAAAGGTTTTGTCTATAAGCACAAAGATTTTGACACCTTCTCTCTTCATATCTTCAGCGTTCACCAGAAGGTTGTCCGCAGATCTCTGGCGGCGCCGTTTTAGCACCGGCACACTGCATTGTGAAACATTTGGCATCAGGACAGCCAAATCAAAGAAAATTGAAGTGAAACTCCTCCTTCGATGGGATAAGAACAAAAGCCGGCGTCGCCTCCTGTGTCTGCAGCGTCAGCTCTGCACACTGAGCTTCAGTAAGGTGCAGCTTCTCCTCAGCGAGCGGTGTCTGAGTTCTGACTTCAGCTCTCCGGTGGAAAACAGACTTCTTTGGGGACTCTGACACAAGTTTGACCTGGGCTGATGCGATTTCTGTGGGGGCACGGAGAAACCCGTTAGCCGGCGGCAGTTTTTAACCATTCTAATGAATCCGCTGCTACAAAATTCACTCACCGCTCTGAATGAGTTTGAACTGCTTGCTCTTCTCCTCTTCCATCTTCTTTCGGTAGTCTCCAAGCACCGCTCTCATCACTTGCCTCTTCTTGGCCAGAGGAGCTTTGGAGCTACGCAGAGTCTTCAGGGCATGAGAGGCCTCGTCCTCTGAAGGGAGAACATATTCAATGGCCTTGTTTAGATCGTAGATTAAACATTAAAGAATCTTGAATATTTGTTTAATCCAGGCTACGGTCACACTTGGATTCACTGCATGTCCCTTCTAACCACATCATAGTACTTCTGAGGTACAAATCTCACTAACTCTGCTTTGGTGTGCCTTTCTGGGACTTCAGGCCCAGCTCCAGCTGCTCAATGCACCAGTCCAGCTCCCTTTTCAGCTGCTCTTCTTGACTCTAAAACACATTTAGACATAAAATCAACCAATCAAACTGCTCATCTCAAACCCACTGTAATTACTTTAAAGCACTGCCCACTGACCAGCTCCTCTGCAGCACCTCCACTCTCCTCAGCTGGCTTCTGCAGTGGCTCAATACTCGAGGGGTTTTTCTTCCCAGACTTCTTTTTCTTCTTCTTTGTTTTTGATTGCTCAGATTGTTCAGGTGGAGACTCAACCTCCTGCGAAAGGGGAGGCTTCTCCTCTGAGACGCGCTGTCGGTCACCTTGAGAAGTATTTGGGGTCTCTGTTGTGTCCATGTCCTCTGCAGGAGGGATTTGAAAGTTGAAGGCAAAAGCAGAGCCCCGTTCAGTGAATGAAATCTGGCTTGTTGGCTCAGTCCTGTCCAATGCAGGTGTTTTCTCTGAAGGTGCTGGAGAACTGTCAGGGAAGAAGTTAAACCTGAATATGTTATCGCTGCGAGTCCAGAGGGGCTTCTCGGCTGCGGCAGGTGTGGAGCTGTTCGATTCAGCTTTGATATCTGTTGAATGAACACAAAGGACACACAAACATTGGTTTATCTCACTTTTGAGAGAAATGTAATTTCAATATAACACTTTGACTGTGAGAAATTATAACACCGACATAAAACCTTCAAATGGATTTCAGTTACATTAAATCTTTTAAGCGTCTACTTAAAAGATTTAAACCCCACGTTTTGTCCAGCAATAACAGGTCGAACACATGCATTTGTGTTATTTCGTTATAATATACCGATGAACAGCAGCCTCTGGTCGGCCATGCTGAGTCTTCGGAGGTGTAGTTTTTCAAGCGAAACGCGACTTTCCGGTTTTTTAACTCGATCCAAACATGTTCAGTGAAACCCGCATACGTTTTTAAGGATTATTTACATTTCTTTAGCTCCTCGGTCTTTAAACACACATCCAATCCCCAAACCAAACACTTACCACCGGTGTCACCCGAGAAGAAGTCCGTGTACTTACACTTCCCCAACGCCTACTTCGTTCCGCGCGCGCGTGTTCTGCGCTCTCGCGCTTATTTGTCTATTTCTTTTTCATTTTCTTAACATTTTCATTGAAAAATCTTTAAAATGTGTTACGGTACTATCGATAATATACAGATATAAGGATGTACAAAGGAAAAGGGGAAAGGAACTATCAGACACAGTATGTAGCCTAGTGTCCAAATGCTAAAGCAAGCAAGAGGGAAAGCCTTAATATTTTTAAGGATTCTGTTAAAAGAAAGAAAGAAAACCAAATTTATTTATTCATTGTATCTAATTAATCAGAAAGGTTTTAGAATATCACACAATTTTATTTTTATTTGATTCATTTTACAAGTTTTACAGATGTAAGAACATTTTAAATTCATTCTGGGGAAAGGAATAAAGAAAAAAGTCAAAAATTAATCACCTGATCATGTTCATGTGACTCGTTTAGTTGAGTGAGTTGATTCAGCTTCAACACATAAGACCACTGTCCTTTTACATACGCTTTTACAACACCTTTTTACCTGATAAGTGAAATAAACAAAAAGGTTTATGTTTTTATTAAATAAGTATAAGTAGTAGTATTTAAAGAAAAATAACCGAGCCTTTTTCGTTGATGATGGTGATGATGACTCGGTCCTCTTCCGCTTCCCTCCGTTTTTTTTACACAGCAGGCACAAAGAGTTAGAGGAAATGTGTCCCAGATCTGTTGGACGATGCTTCACCCATCGAGTTTCTTTCAGCTCCAGAATTATGTATCACACTAAAGCTCCCCATTTATATATGAGGAGGTTTATGTATGCAGTGTGTAGGTTGATTTTTGAGATGCACACATGCTTTCACATATGCTATGAGAATGTCTGCTGCCATATACGGCTATAGCAAAAGCATGGCAGCATTGTTCCCGCTTGTCTTATTTAGTTAAAAGAGGGAGGCGGTCAGTGACCACCATGTTTTCAGAAAGGAATTCCCAGATTCTAAGATTACACAGACAAAATGATATGTATAATGCTATAACTGTGTGGAAAAAATTGTGGGTGAATAAGTAAAATCAAGCTTAGGACATATTCTTTTTAAAATAAAGCACATCTGACGATCCGCTCGAACTTCACACGCAGAGTCAAAGTCTCCTTTTTCCTGATCTAATCATATTCCGTTAGGGATTTCAGTTTGGACCAATCAGAGGCGTACAGGGGCGGGCTTTGAGCGCTGCTCGCTTAAACTATAAATACCACCTCCTCAGCCCGCTGAGCGACATAGAGAAGCGAATAACAAGGAGGAGACGTAAGATTTTCCCGGACAACGAAAACAATCTAAGGTATGTGTGTTAGGTTTAGTTTTTATGGGTTTTATTTAAAACAATCAGTGTGGGAATTGGATATGTTATGTATTTGAGTTTTGGTGTTAATGAAAAGCGGTGGGACTGTCGTCAATCGACAAACTGACAACAAAACGGCGCGCTCTGTAGCTAAGCGCTAGCTGATGGCTTAAATTTAAGCGATCTGTCTGCCCTTAGGGTGTGACTACATTATTATAAACTAATGTTAATGTTCACTTATACGACTGAGTGGCAAGTTGCTTTTTGGTAATAGTAATCAGGCAATTTTAGTGTAAATCTTCGCGGTAACTAGCTGGCGCCATTTTGCAACCGTCCCTGCTAGCTTTAAAAATGCTCGACAGACAAGCAAAGAAACGTGTGTGTGTCCTGTAGCTTAATGGTGGCGGTGCTTAGAGGTTTGTGTACGATATTTGAATATGAGCATGAAAGTCGTAACTGTTGTAACTTCTGTTCTTTGGTAGCGGTATCCTCGATGAATGAGTAGTTGGCGCCCTTTATGGTAGCGTTTTCTTCTAACTGTAAACAGAGGCAAAAGGAACGGTTGTTTCACCTTTTCTTTTTTTTTTCCTTTTTTTTAAAACGACGTGAGTCATGTCTCATAGGTAGAGCCGCATTAGGGGAATACCTCTCGCACAGTAGATCGTTAACGTAAATGACGAGTTATTCTGGACTTTATTCACTTTGTTTTAATATCATGTTTATTTATTTTTCAGACTTACAGGTGAGAAATGGCTCGTACAAAGCAGACCGCTCGTAAATCCACAGGAGGAAAGGCGCCTAGGAAGCAGCTGGCCACCAAAGCAGCCAGGAAAAGCGCGCCATCTACTGGTGGAGTGAAGAAACCCCACAGATACAGGTACATCAATCATCCCTCTGTGTTGTTAGTATAGGCATAGGTTGTTATGATAGCTGTGGATACTTTTGTTTTCTGAAACTATGTGTAGTTGTTAGTGTTTTTGTTTCTGTGGACTAACATGGCATATGGCTTGTTTCGTAGGCCCGGTACTGTTGCTCTGCGTGAGATCCGTCGGTACCAGAAGTCCACTGAGCTGCTCATCAGGAAGCTGCCTTTCCAGCGTCTGGTCAGGGAAATCGCTCAGGACTTTAAGACGGATCTGCGTTTCCAGAGCGCAGCCATTGGTGCTCTCCAGGTCTGTAAATGTGTCACGTAAAATATGAGTAATGTATGTACTTGCTAAGTTGTTGTAGTATGTAATATTGTCTTTTCTCTTCCCTATAGGAAGCCAGCGAGGCCTACTTGGTCGGTCTGTTTGAGGACACTAACCTGTGCGCCATTCACGCAAAGAGGGTTACCATCATGCCCAAGGACATTCAGCTGGCCAGACGAATTAGAGGAGAGCGAGCATAAATGCTTTTGGATTTTTGGATCTTTTTATTGGGTGGGGGTGGGTGGGGACTGACTGGGGTTTGTTTTGTAAATCTTGAACTATTTACCAGCATGTGTGCCACCTTATGTCATTTGTAGTTTCAGGCATGTTTTTGTACTCCATTTCACACACTTTTCCTTCAGCTCTCCTGTTTACTGTAGAGTAGTGCTTCATATCTGTAAATTTTAAGGCAAAATATCTCACTTTCTTCCTCAGGTTTGCAAATGTATTTTAGGGTCTGTATCTTTTTAATCCTGTGTGTGCATGTCATAGGATTTCTCATTGTGCTGTAAATAAACTTTCCGCTACCTCACCCTGACTTGAGTTCGCTGCAGACAACCTCTGGTACAAATACAAAGTGGGGGCGAGCAATTAGACCAGTGACGGGGCACTAGAACTTTCATCTAACAAGTTGTTCATCAAGTGATCATGTGCTAAGAGTGGGCAGTTCCAAACTTCAGATCAGACTGGTATTTTCTAGTTAATGTTTTATTAACATTATAACCCATGACTGGCTAAAACTGCTTAAATGAAGTATTCCAATTAATGTCTCAAGCTGAGAACATCACATGTAAAAATGGCTCAAAATGACCAGTATTTTGAAACTGGATACAGAATGTGAAGTGAAACAGTCATCATTGATTAAAAATTGGAGTTAAACTACACTTGATCCAGGCTGAATGAGTTGAACTGAGGCATTTTAATCCAGGCTTGAAGTAACAACCTCTAGGTGTTGGAATATTGGTGACATTCATCTAGCTGATTATTTCCACACTGAGAGCAATGACTTTGTGTTCCAGGTCCACAGAGTACAATTTATAATAAATACAACATGTGTCCACATATTCCAATAGGTGACTTTATTTTTTAGCTGTATCCTCTTCATTTGAAAGCACGCTGGGTACATGCTCATGCAGCTGCTTCTCCAGAGCTGCGTCAATGTCAGTCTCATCCCTGAAAACGCACCACAACAGGAAGGCGGTGGCAAGCAGGCTGATGGGTACAACTTTCCACAAGGGGCGCTTGTACTGGCTCCCCATCGAGCGGTCGACTCTCCAGGTCCTGTAGCTGGCTTTGCTGGTGGAGAACTTAATGGGCTCACTCTTCACCTCCTCATCATCAGCAGATTGCTTGGACTTGGACAGCTGAGAGCTCAGCGCTAGGGACCGCACACTGTGGAATCTTCCAACAAGAAAAATGGAGAAAGAGAAGAAGAGACATCAGTTTAGGCTGAAAGACTAGAACGCTACTTCACCTTAAGATTATTTTACATGTATACTTCAATATTTACTTGGATATTAATATGCGTGGACTTTTGCTTAAGATTAGAACTGAAATATGTATGAAACTTAAAAACCTTTTTTTAAAACTGTGGTTTTGTTTTTAAGGAGCTTAAACATCCACAACTGGAGATTCCGGTCCTTAATGGGCACTAAAAACATTAATGCAATCATCATTTTCACTTATACACTGGATTTATGATCCATTTCCAGATGTTAAATATGCATAAATGCACAGTATATGCAATAGCTGTATTATAGAAACTGATGTTTAAGATCAACCGAAGTTCCAGAGGTAGATGGCGCCTTGCATAAATAAATAAAGCTGTAGAAAAGAAAATTTCTGCATTATTCCAATGCAAAAATATGAGTTTATGTATAAAACACTTTACCTTTGAATTAGCCTTTTAAAAAAAGTTGTGTGTCCACCTTAAATTGTTGCTCAGAACACAGTGATGATGCCACCTAGAGACAATTCCTGAAGCTGCTCTATTGAAAATGATAACTCTAACCTCTGACACAATGGCAACACACGGACGGTGACTGTACTTTATTTTAGTCACACGCTTTAGTCCTCGTGTAAAGAAAACTCCTGATATCCATCCAAAGCCTAATAGATTAACTAGATTAACGTCAAAGGAAAAATTAAGAAAAAAACCTGTAATGTTTCATTTTCTATAACTGTAAAATCTAACCATCCTTTTTCTTTTCTTTTTTCCCCTTAATAAACCAGTTAAGAAGCTGACCAACCATTAAAGATACTACACTGTCATTGAAACACCATTACACATTGAATACATGCTTTCCATGAGCCGGGGACACACATACACACACTCACCTCACGGTCGCTGCACCGCTATGACTAAACGTTCCTCGACTCAAAGCCACTCGTGTCAGACGGGCAAAGACTGCTGCTGTAGACATGATGGACAACCGATCATTTTACTGAACCCTACGAAACTGAAGCTTTGCCCAGCAAAACCTTTTCAGGTCATTGTGCAACCTTCAATTCTCTCCGGCCAGAACCACTGAGAGACGCAGGTTATGACCGGCTGTCTCTAACCCACAATTTAAAAAAATATATATATTATTACTGTCATTATAAGTAGTAGTCCTAGTAGTACTAGTAGTTTGACTATAGCTAAAGATAACGGCACATTTAGGCTTAAAAGTATAATTACCTCGATTTTACACCGTACCACCACTCTGCATTTTATTTTATTTTTTATGTATTCTTGAGCTACAGTGTATTTAATATGGAAGCTTACCTTGTGTGTGTGTGTACATTTGGGGATAGGTGTCTCAAAATCTCGTCTCGGAAGTCCGTAAGTGAAAGGTTTTAGGTATCAACACGGAATTTTTTATTTTACTTATTTGTTTGTTTGTTTTATTATCGGATTTATTTATGTATTATTTATTCATTTTAAATAGTCTTCATGTTCCCACTTCAGTTAATATTTTGAGTTTTCTTTCAGTAGTTTGCTCTTCGAGTTTTTAAACGTGTTACACCCACCGACTAGTCACAAAACGCGGGTAGCTAATCGTCCAATCAGGCTTCACTTGAGCGGCACCGCTTCCTGGTTGACTTTCCACGCGCCTGTGCTCTTTCCCGAGTCTTGCACGCAACGCAGCTCAGGTTGGTTTAAGGTTTTTAGTAAAAACAACGCGGTCAAAGTAGTGTTTAGCCCTTATAATTGCTGCTCGTGGCTGTGTCATAAAATTGATAACTTGTTTCTTTTGACCTTAAGCTTTGTCCGCCCGTGTACTTCATTCAGTAAACGTGTGTGCTGGTCTTCAGTAATATATACGCTTGTGTTGGTTTGCAGGAGTAATTTATCTCATGGCCAAGAACAAATCTTTGAAATCAAAACCTCCTAAGAGGAAGAATCTGGGTCCATCAGATGACAGTATAGAAATAATGGACACTGAAGTAAATACGAAGAGGAAAAAGATGGATGCAGATGTGAGTAGCACAGAGAATGGTATTTTACAGCACTACTTTAAATCAGTCACAGTATCATTAACACTTTGTCTTTAATCCAGGAGGCTCCTGCTCAGATGTCTCAGCTAACAAACACAACAGATGGTAAAAAACGGAAAAAGAACAAGAAGAGCAAAAAGCAACAAGTGAACCAAGCTGCAGAGCAAGCAGAGGTGAGAATGTTCACTGCTGAAAATGTGACTTCAGGATTTTATTTGGCTCTTT
>VOQK01002621.1:16777-28347 GCA_015052645.1 Benitochromis conjunctus
TCAGACTGGAAATGAAAGGAAAAAACAGCCACTGATGAGAATCAGAAGATTTCCTCATAAACAGAAATCCAGTGATATGAAAACACACTTGAATATATGCGCATGAATCACTATAAAGACATTCCACAGGAACATAGAGATTACAACACACAGTTCCTTCCTAAATGAACTCAAAGTTGAGCTAAAGAACTAACTGAATTGTAGAGAATTTTAAAAATACATAGTATGTGAAGAAGAATCAAGCAAAAAGTTGTTTTTGTTTTCCGTGAGTATTTTCTGTGAGTCTTTGTTTGCCTCTCTTTGAGGACCTGCCCGCTCAGTAAAAACACATGTTTCCACTTACCATTTTTGCTTCCGTCACCCGCTCGTCTGTTTTGTATCCACCGGCCCGACGCTGCTACCGCCTGAGTCAAAGCTCCGAAAATGATGCTGTTCGCATGGACACAAGTGCTCACTGCAAAAAAGGGTTTTCTATTTCTGTGGGCAATGCCCAGGCAGCATACTTTCAGAATGACTTTGTGGCCATGTGACCAAAATCTTTTCTTCCCCTCCCTTTTTCTTTTTTTTTTCATCACCACCACGACTGAGGTCAGCTAAATCGGAGAGCATAGTGTGTCCCTTGTTCAACTTCCACAAGCGTAGAAGTCTTTAAGTTGTGCTGTGTTTACATCTTGTAACAAGAAAATGGTTTTTAAAATTATTATTGTTATTTTTTTTAAACTTCCTCAGCAGTTCTGTGAAGCTGAATTGTTTCATTGTCCTTTCTTTCTTTCTTTCTTTTCTTTTCTTTTTTTGTTGGCTATTTTTAAACCGTGCAAGTGCACGTACAGGGGTCTGTGTTTCGAACGCAGCGCAGAAGTTGTTGGGTACTGCACAATAAAAGCGTGCTATAGTGAACTCGTAATACTGTATGCACAGGAAACATCACCCAGAGCTGCAGAGCAAGAGGAAGTGATCCAAACCTGAAAACTGCATTTGACTTTTGGCTCATCTGTCTGCAGAAGCACAGCAAAATGTACCATTTAGTTTGGATTGAGCGGAGTTAAAATTGACATATGCATAAAGAGAAGTTTGTGATCAAGTGATTTCCTTTTCGTTGCAACTTATTTGGGGACGTGTGTTCGCTTTGCTTTGTTGTGACAGGTTCTTGATCCACCCAGCTGTCCTGAGGGGACAGTTGAGGCGGAGGGGCTAGAGGACTTGAGTCCTGAGGAGAAGAGGGTCCTGGAGAGGAAGCTGAAGAAGATTAGGAAAAAGGAGGAAAAGCAAAGGCTCAAAGCGGAGGGAGTGACTTTGCAGCAAACAAAACCATCTGGACCCAGTGCACAAGAACAGGCCTTAGACTACCTCACGTGGTAAGAAAGCACTACCAGGATGCAATCAAAATGCATTATGGGATGTGTAGCAGCTGAATTATGAATTAAAACCCAGGATTTCACTATAATTATTCTTTTTTTTTTTATGTTTTAAAAGCTCACCACTAGATCACTGGATCCTCTTACCATTCTCAGACTTTCTCAGAAATGATTAGTAAAGCTAGCATTTGATAAGGTGTTGTTGTAATGAATCATGGGGGTGGAAGTATGTGCTTTCTGCAATAGTTACACTGCAGCCCACGGTGGTTTTTGTCTTTGCAGCTGGGCTGAAAACCGTTCACAGTGGAAGTTCCAGAAGACGAGGCAGACGTGGTTACTGCAGCACCTCTTTGACTCTGAAAAGGTAAAATTACCCAGCATGCTTCCCGAATGATGGGGGCAACGGGGGATTTTCTCAGCTTTGCTTTAGACTGGTCAGCCGCTAAGCTCTTTTGTCCTCTTTCTATCATTAAATGACAGTTAATCTCTGTTCTCAATTCAAAACTATTTGTCATTTTAAGCTTTTTTTTTTTTTGGGCAGAAGAGAATAAGTAAAAGCTCTAAAAAGTTGAAATGTTTACAAGCATTTTCATGTCATTTATGTTATCTTTGTACCACCCCGATTTTTGGATCTATCGGAAGAGAACACTGACAGGAGATGCTCAGTATTAATGTCACTAGTATCGTAATGATTTGTCATCCTGTAGCCAAGTCTCTATAATATGTATGTAGATAATCAACGAGATTAAAGTAGCTTCTTCTCAGATTCCAGATGACAAGTTTTCTGTGCTGCTTCAGTACCTGGAGGGGCTTCGTGGAAGTGGGAAGGACACAACTGTGCAGAAGGCCTTATCCCTGGTGGAGGAATCTGGAAAAGCACCAGAAGACATAGTCGTCCAGCAGAGGGCACACAGAGCCAGAGAAGTTATCCAGCTATTATCCTGAGCCACAAATATTACAGAGAGACACACAAAAAGACTAAATTCTGTTCACAGGACTGAAGGATGGCCCTGATCTAAGGCTTGGGCTAAAGAGGTTTTAAATGTAACAGTCCCTGTTTGTGCTGCCAGTATTATTCACCTGTTTTAATAATTAAAAGTATTGCTTTATCACCTCTGTTTCTTTACATTACTTGTGTGTAATGTTGCTTGGTAGTTATCAGTCAGGAAAACCATGTGACAATATGAAATGTTACAGGCAGGTTAATGTTTTATTCAAATGTACAGCAGCTGTTTTTAAATCCTTTTCTCAACTCCAGCAAGTAATTCGGAGGTTACTGTTCAGCTTTGCCAGTATGGGCAGAGCACTTCAGAGAGATGTGAATCCCTCAAAGTCAAACAGTTAGCTGGAAGACCTTTTGAGTAACATCTCAGGAATGTTTGTAGCTAAGACATGTTTGTGCACGTCAAGGCCCATAATCAGTGAAGTCACTGAACTGAATAACTTGTCTTTTGCACCCTCCTTGTAATCACAGTAACAAACACATACCAGACCACTGATTTATGTTCTCTACATGCGCTTTTTATATTTGCTTATCATCTGTTTTTTGTGGTTGAATCAGAGCTAAGCTAAGTGTGCAGGTGATTAATTTTACCCAGATCTTACAGAAGACTGTTAATATAGCTGTGTTGTGTGTGTGTCACAAATGGGCAAAAGTGGGATCGGAAATGACCGGCTGTTACATCTTTGAGTGCAGTATGACAGGAACGTGTGTTTGAGTCTTAATATAGGACACAAACACAGAGGAAGGAAACAAAGTCTGTCTAGCTGAGCCGTGATGACCTCATTTCCTATACAAATGCACCCAAATACAATTCAACACAAACACTTAAAAGCTTTTCAGCCACTTTGTTTATATGGACAATTTGCTTTTCTGTTACTTGCACATGCATGAGCAAAAACATACTCCCCATTTCATTGTATTTTGTCAGGATATTAGGTGTAGTGAAGTTACTGAAATATGCAAACATGGAAATGCAGAGTAAAAGTCAAAAACACAGTCTGAGCTTGAAAATCAATATTTAGTGTGACCACCTTTATTCTTCAGCACAGTCTGAACTCGTTTCTTCAAGTAGTGTTCAGGAATACTTCTCCACACTGGCTTTTAGAAGAGTAGCTTTCTGACAGCCACTATTCCACCTTTGTCCGTTTCTGTTGAGGCTTCAGCGAACAGTGGATGGTTCTCAGGTCCTGTGTCAGGTTGGCTGGATTTCCTTCCCCCCCCCCCCGTCTTATGGACATGACGTTCAGATTCATGACGTTTAGGCTTAACAGACAAACAAACAAACAAACAAAACTGGACTGAAAATAAGTAAAAAAATTAAAAGAAAGACACCAGTTGAAAGAAAGACCTTCAGGAAGCCTTAAACGAAACAAATCTAACAAAATATAAAGAAATACATTTTGCAAAGTATTCCTGTTAATTAAAAAAAGAAATCAGTACACTTTGCAAATACACCCATGAAAATGCTGTGGCCTCTTCTCTGACACTACATCTACTTGTCAATACTTGAAAATGTAGAGAAAAGGGAAATGTGGTGCAAGTCTACACCAGTAGTTCTGCAAAAACAACCAAAACAAAACCTAAAACTAAATAAACTTACTGATGAATTGAAAGTTAAGATGAGACAGCTGTAAACTTTTTTTAAGGCTCATTTTATTTCTCATGCACGATGCTGTCTTTTCATAGTCTTGGAGAGATCCAGCTCAGTGATGAATCCTCGAAATAAAATTAAATTAAAAATTACCCACTCTCGGCTACACTTGTAAAATTTTACTCTAGTACCAACAGCCTGAGCACTCCCAGTGTTGTCCAGTTACTTTGTGTGTGTCTCTGATGCTGATCAACAAAATCCACTCAGGTGCTTTGACTCGTTTTTGGTCCAGGTAATCTTCACTGAGCATCAATGAGTCCATTGTCTCCTCTTAAGTGTTGATCCTTAACAGTCACGCTCACCGTACCTTTTGCATCATCTGTCACATACAGAAAATAAGATGGCACAAAAAAATCATCAATATAAACTGTAGGAGACTTAAACGAGCGAAGACTGACTTCACTTACTTGTCTCAGAATTAAAAGGAATGTTATGTTGAGTAAGGATAGATCGCAGTCTCTCGGTCTCTTCTCTCAGTTTTTGGTAGTCCTGTAGAAATATATATATATTAAAAAAATTAACACTATTGAGCTGGTATTGCCATTTTGGTGTAATGTTAGAAGAGATACTACTTTGAACTACACACCGCTTTACATTTCTCTAAAGAGTTTTGCCTTTCTGAGTCAGCTGCAGCCTCTTGAAGCTTGACTTTTACTTTCCGACTCTTCAGCAGTCCGGCCTCCTCAAAAATATCCTTTAAGAGATTGTTGTATCCCTGCAGTACACATACAAAATATAAACAAAACCATTCCACAACTAATTAAAATGTACATAACAATAGACACCTTGAAATGTGTGTACCATAACAGAGCTTATCGATAAGTGTCCGATTGTCAGTTAAAATAACTGTACATAAAAGATGGACACAGCCGTAAATGGACTGTTTTTGGTGTTGTCATATTTTTGATGTTTTGAAACCTCATGTGATGAGTGAGGAAACTGAAGGATGCTGCATCCTCATATGTGTGCACTTGTGAATCACAAGTATGCCCCAAATCCTGCTTTATGCTCTTTTTTTTCACTCTAATAGACATGCTAACAGATATTGTACTCAACAAAATTTGAGTACAGTACTGAGAAGATAAACTAATGAGAATGTAAATGAAGTGAGAAGTAAACTTATTTTCTCCTAGACGTCTGTACAACTGGACGTCTTTTTGCGAACGGATGACTCCCCCCCTGGTGGCCATTAAAAAGAATGCAGCTTTAAGGCACTTGAATTTTAGCTTCACCAAGTCTATCTTTCATATCCAATATATTTTCTGCATCTACATTTCATCATCTCACAGGTGGCATAAAATGACATCGATGAAAAGCATTAATTAAGCATTAAGTATTTGTTTACCTGCCAAACTGGCCCTCACCTGCTCGGTTATAAGTCCTTCATAGCGAGCCTGCTCCGCTTCATCCCATTCCTTCTGTAGCTCCTCTTTCAGAGTTGGATACACTTTAAAAGAGCACCGAAATTATAAGTAACCCTATCCCCACTGGCATGAAAGTAAGTCTTGTTTAACTTACCTAAAAGAGAATGTGGATGGCAAACAAGTGGGGTCTCAAAGGTTAGCGAGTACACACAGGTACTGGGCTCTGAGACTTGAGCGAGCTTGCTTCTTGTGCTGCAGACCAGAATCACCTGCAGATCCACAGCAACAAAGAAAGAAAACACAATTTCTTATTCATGTTGCTGAATAAGAAAGTAATTCCTAGTTATTCTTAGACTGTAGTCGAGATCTCCACTGACTGAAACAGCTCCCTTCCCCCCTCACTCTAAGCCACTTTTCTTCCAATTGATTGACCCCCATAAAAGGCAGGTCAGAACAGCAAGTGAGTATATGGCAGAAAACAAGGAAAAACATAACTTTAAAGGCTCATGTGATGATTTGCCAGTTGACTTGCACAATACGTTCAAGCAATAATTAGCATTGCAAATTGTTGGCCTCATATTCAAGACAGGGCACAAAATTCTGTCAGTGGATTACCAGGGGGATTTTAAAGGTTTAGATACCTTTGTTTCTCTGTTTCGGTTTCCACAAGTGTCGCCGTCTCTCATCCACATGCCGGTGAAAGTATTGTTTGCCATTTCCCACTCTTGCCAGATCCTGCAGGGACCAAACACAAACCTGACTCCTACAAGAAGCCAACAGCTTGCTTCACACATTTAGATGTGGTTTGTGTTTTGTTTCTGAAGCTTCTTACCCCAAGATCCCACTGTAGGCATTCCACCTGAATGTTTGCTCATGCTGAGTGACATTGTGAAATGGACAGAATTCATATTTATACCTGCAAAGTGAGAACAACATGCTATTGTTTGTTTTGTATTTTCCAGACGCTCAGATCCAACATGTAAAAATCTAATGGTCTGCACTGTGGAGAGATGGTGGAATATGCTATTTTATGACAGGTTAAATACATACGTCGACTCCGTGAAACTGAAGCACTTTCCAGCAAGCTGATGAAGGTGCACTGGGCCTTAAGGAGGAAATCATTGCTCATATGATGAGACAGAAAATCTAAAGGATCCTTTAGTCAACATTTAGAACATTTTACACATGATTTCACAAATTTAGGGTTTAAATCAGGGATTAACCTTAAGTGGGCTGAAGTAGTGGAAGTCCCCCTTTTGTCAGTGTAAAGAAGTTTAACTAACCATTTAATCCCTGAAATATCTCAATATATGAAAAAAGAAGTGCAACGATAAAGAAATCCTGATGCAGCAAACGAAAAATCGATCAGCGTGACTCTTTAGGCTTAAATTGTGAGAAATAAATGTTAGAAATAACAGAAAAAAAGTTCTGGTAGCTCATGGCCCTGAGTGTACTGCAACTATAAGAAAAGGTTTTTGTTATGGTATGAATGAAGGAGGTTTTTATCAGGAGGAAAACTCATGAAATACACTTATAAATCAGAACTCTACACCTCCCTTCCACTTTATGTCTGACACCCCTGGTTTAAATATTTTAAATGATGAGTTTGTTTTACCAGATACTGGAGCTGGGGTCACTTTAGGCTGCAGTCTGCTGCCCTGAGCCACAAAAGGGTTGTTCAGCCTGGACACAGAGTAGATCCATTAGCAGGAAGCCAAAGTCAACAAAACTGCACAATGTGAATTTATTTTGCTTCACGTACCCAAATGTGTTTGGCTCTTCGACTATCTTCATTTTACCGGCGGATCCATAGTTAACTGCATTAAAAACAAGCCGACATCAAACACAAGGGGCTGTGTTTAGATTAAAATCTCTGAATGAAGCTACGCAGTAAAGCCGTACTTACTGAACAGATACGCGCAGACGACACACAACCTTATTAAATGAGCTACTCGGTAAATGAAACAACGCATTATTTTTTACGCTATGAAGGCGTTAAAAGAGTGTTACTTAGTTAAGTTGTTATCTGTCTACATTTCCTCTTTTGCTCGTTCCGGTCAGGTGACACGCCACGTGATCAAAATAAGCCGTGAGCATGCGTGTTTTTCATATGGGCGTGCGACGTGCTTACCACGATACGAAGCCAATCAAGCTAGGTTATACTTCATATGAAAGTGGTGCCGGAAGACAGGAGACTACTACCAGTTTGTGATAAAGTCTTGAAAGTTGCAAATGTCTCATTCGTATTGCAAATAAGAAGTTTTTGCTTCTCTCTTTTGGGGGCATTTGTTAGACGAACTGTTGTCAGCAGGCTAGCCAGATAGCTTAAGTCATACTTTTTGTTGAGTTCATTGCAGTGACAGTCTGACAGTGACAGCTAACTAGCAACATGGGACGAAAAAAGCAGGGAAAGTTTGTCCGTCCTGACAACAAGGGCAAAGACAAACGTCATAAAATGAAAGGGAAGTCTTTAGAGGCCTTCACAGAAGAAATGCACACTGCTTTGGAAGGTAGTGTACTGATTATTTCTAATGCCAAAAAATGTTTAACATGTTTACTGTAAGGCATGCTATTTACAGTAGCCCATTGCTGAGGATTGAAAACCTTCAATGTGGAGTAAACAATTGAGAAATCTGAGATTGTGCACTTTCTGTCCTCAGCAAGTCTTCACAGGGAGGAGGGAGCAGAAGCCCCTCAGGTGAAGCTTCCGTGCCCACTTGCCATGTGGGAGTTGGGTCACTGCGATCCCAAACGTTGTACTGGCCGAAAGTTGGTGAGGAAGGGTTTTGTACGCAACCTGAGACTTAATCAACGATTCAACGGGCTCATACTGAGTCCAATGGGCACGAAGTATGTGACGCCAGCAGACAGGTTTGTACAGCTGTTTCCTCTGTACTTCAGCCACTGAAATCAAAGAATCTGTAGCCATAGACCACCTCATATAACTATTTATATACACATTTTAATGCACACCTGTTTAATTACTTATTAATGCTGTTGTCAGGGTGACTTTTTTTTAATGCCAATATTCAGAGTAAAAACAGTAGGTGAAATAAACACTTCTTACAACCAAGAAATGCAGAAGAGCATCTATGAACGTACAACATGTGGAATCTTGAAGTAAATTAGGTACAGCAGCAGCAGCAGAAGACCACACTGGGTCAGCTAAGAACAGGAAACTGAGGCTACAATTCACACAGGTTCACCAAAACTGAACAACAGTTTTTGGAAAAATGTTGCCTACTCTGATGAGTATTGATTTCTGCTGACACATTTGGATGATGAACAACACAAAAGCATGCATCCATCCTGCCTTGTATCAACAAGTCCAGCTGCTGCTGGTGGTGTAAATGTGTGGAACTATTTTGTCTGCACACTCTGGGCCCTAAAGTACCAACAGAGTATTGTTTTAGCACCGCAGAGTGTGAGTTTTGTTTCTGATGATGTCCTTTATGACCACAGTGTACCCATCTCGTGGTAGCTGCTTCCATCATCTCAGCCTGGTTTCTTGAAAGTGACAACAAGTTGTACTAAACTGTACTAAAATGACAGCTTCAATCACCAGATCTCAATCCAGAAGTTTTGCATCATGGATGTATATCTGCAACAACTGTGTTATTCTGTCATGTCAATGTGGGCCAAAATCTCTGATGAACAAGTTTTCAAGCTCCTTGTTTAATCTGCCATGAAGATTTAAGGTAGTTATGAAGGCAAAAGGGGTGCAACTCAGTACTATCAAGATGTAGTTAATAAAGTGTCCAGTGAGTCTAAAGACAGTCCTTTTAGATTAAAAACTTGATTATTTACCCTATGTAGAGTTTGATCTTAAAGATCAGTCATATTAAAAACTTGAAACATTCCAATGCATTGATATATTAAAACAAATGTTAATAAACCAACTGTTTGTTATGAAAATTAAATCAGTAACTTTTTCTGTTATGATCCAATCCAAAGTGATTTTTTTTTTGTGTGTGCACAGAGAGATTGTGGCCAACAATGGGCTCGCAGTGATTGATTGCTCCTGGGCCAAACTGGAGGAGACACCCTTCAATAAGATGGTCGGAAGTCATCCCAGGTTACTGCCGTACCTCGTAGCTGCAAACCCGGTAAATTATGGCAAGCCTTGCAAGTTATCCTGCGTTGAAGCTTTTGCTGCCACGTTCTGCATCGTAGGTAAGGGTTTAGGTTTAGTTATTCAGGAATACCACAGTGACTGCTTTTGTATTTTATTTTGGTTATGGCAATTAAATTGTGGCATATTGTTTCTGAAATTGTAGGTTTTGAGGAACTGGCATTGCTCTTATTGAACAAATTCAAGTGGGGGACAACGTTCCTGGAGCTCAATAAAGTTCTGCTTGACCGCTACGCTGCATGTCAGTCAGAAGAAGAGCTCCTTGGTGTAGAAAAAGACTTTCTCACATCTAAACCAGAGGAAGAGGAGGAGTTTGGTAAATAACCTTGGCTTCCACGCAGTGTCTGTTTGTGTAGCAGTGGAGGTACAGGGTCACTGGGTTTTGGTTCAGCCTCTGTCTTATTTTAACTGTAGTTTGGCTTTGTGTACAACTCGTGGCCCTTAAATAAATCATGTTTATTGGACTTTAAGAGCTTTTAGATGACCATTTCTAGTAACTGTTAAGTTTTAGCCACATTTTTCTGCATTTGCAGTAAGAAAATCTTTGTCACTGTTGCAGGAACAATAAAAAATTGTTTAGCATCATAGATTTAAAAAAAAAAACCATCAATAACAATATACCAAATTTGGAAAAAATATGTATGCAATGTAGTGCAAAATGAGACCTGCTGTAGTACAGTTCAAAGTGGGCATGGATCATCAGTGTTTGCTCTAGCTCCTACAGCAAAGTAGTGATTTCTCTGGCATAAGGGAAACTTTGATTGCCGTAGGCGTCCTATGATTAGTCCATATGTAGGTGTATATTGATCGGAGAACCTATGAATTCAGCACCACACTTGCAATTTAAAAAAAACAACAACTTTCTGGTAAAACATTAGCTGTGTTAACCCCAAAACACTAAAACGGAACACAGAAATCAAGCAGCAGCAAAGCAGAAAATACAAAGAGGCTGAAACAAGAAAATAAGACTAAAGCAGGAAGTTATGTTGAAGTGACTAGCTGTTACATCACTTCAGATTTCCTAATAACAAATACAAATAAGGAAAAAGGGGCTTAGAGGGTAATTAGTTCTTGAGTGCAAAAATCTTGAGCCACTCCTAAGTGTTTCATATTTTGCGTTGAAATGCAAAGTAGGTGCAGTGATTTATTCAGACACATGCAAACATATATGGAAATATAGCAAAGCAAAATCACAGTTTGTACTATTCTAATGAGGTTGAAAGTGAATAATTGGTGTGACCATGTTTATTTTTTGACACAGCCTGAACTATTTTTGACTAGCTTTTATGTCCTTTCTTTAAGTAGTGTTCATGGAATGGTTCTCCAGGCTTCTTGAAGAACATTCATTCGTGGATGTTGGCTGCCTTTGGTTCTGTTCTCTGTCAAGATGATCCCACACTGCTTCATAATGTTGTGGTCCAGGCTCTGGGGAGGCCAATCCATGACTGATAGTGTTCAACTGTGTGTTTTTCTATCTATTTATGCTATTACTGCATTGGCAGTGTGTTTGGGATCATTGCCATGCTGAAAAATTGAAGGTGCTACCAACTGGATGCTTTCCACATGGTGGTATCACCAGATGGTGGACCAAAATCTGAATGTACATTCTTAAGTCTGTAAATTTTGGCAAGATACATTTTCCCAACACCACTGGCTGAAATCCAGCTCCAAACCGTGTTTTACAGATGGCTATAGGCAATCACTGTTGTACCTCTCTCCTGAGTACATATTGATGATGATTTGAATCAAAAATGTAACATTTTTCAATACTCCATTTTTTTTTTTTTCAGTCTAGTACTTTGGCTTTTTCTCCCCGTTTCCCTTCCTTGAGAATGGATTCTTGACATGGATTCCCTTCATCTGAGAGCATTTCTGATGAGGCAGTAGATGGATCTTTTCTTTAAAACATGACTTTCGGATACTGTTTATCTGCTGTAGGTAGTTTTTTTTTTTTTTTTTTTTTTTTTTTTTTTTTTTTTTTTTTTTTTTTTTTTTTTTTTTTTTTTTTTTTTTTTTTTTTTTTTTTTTTTTTTTTTTTTTTTTTTTTTTTTTTTTTTTTACACAA
>VOQK01002623.1:1961-12434 GCA_015052645.1 Benitochromis conjunctus
AATACATACAGTGAAAAACCCAACAATCATATGACCCCCCCTATGAGCAAGCACTTGGCGACAGTGGAAAGGAAAAACTCCCCTTTAACAAGATTCTAGATTCAGCCATCTACCGCAAACAGTTACGGGTGAGTGGAGGGACATAGGTCATAAAATACACTGTGGAAGAGAGCCAGAGATTAATAATAACAAATGATTAGAAACAAGGTGCTGTATAAACAGTGAGTGAAAAAAGGTGAATGAAGAAGAAAGCACTCATCATGAGTGTTTCTCCCAGAAGCCTAGACCTATTAGCGCATAACTAAGCAAGGATTTAAGGTCACCGGATCCAGTCCTAACTTTATGCTTTGCCAAAAAGAAAAGTTTTAAGCCGAATCTTAAAAGTATAGAGAGTGTCAGTCTCCCGAATCCAAACTGGGAGCTGGTTCCACAGAAGAGAGGCTTCTTTATCTTTGAAGGGTTTTTACCTTACAATATAAAGCGCCTTGAGGCAACTGTTATTGTGATTTGGTGCTATATGAATAAAATTGAACTGAATTGAAAACTGAAGGCCTCTGGCTCCCCATTCTACTTTCAAATGTTCTAGAAATCACAAGTGAGCCAGCAGTCTGAGAGCAAAGTGCTCTGTTGGGATGATATGGTACTATGAGGTCTTTAAGATAAGATGGTACTTGATAATTTAAGACCTTTTACATGAGGAGGAGAAGGATTTTCAATTTGATTCTAGTTTTAACAGAGAGCCAGTGAAGAAAAGCCAGTATAGGACAAATATGCTCTCTCTTTGCATTCCCCGTCAATACTCTCGCTGCAATCGATTTCACAGTGACTGTCACCAACCTCCAGCAAATACTAGCAAACATTCAGGGAATCCGAATTTTTCCCTCACCTTTCCCGGTGGTTGCCAGGCAGTTACCGATTGCTCCAAGGCCTTCAAAGTGCAATAAGCTGCTCTATTTAGCACTGTTAGTTCTGCTGCAAGCATCTTTTAACCCCCTGATTTCTAAATAAGCATTTTTTCATGGCATTTCAACTTCAAGCTAACAGTTTAACAAATAAAACATCAACCACTGTGAAGGATTGTACAGAGCTGTGCTCAGCATGACCTCAAAACCACACTGGAAGGTAAGCTTGTCTGTGTGTCTCTGTGTTAACCCACACTGACATTTTATAATCAACACACTCTAGCCTAGTGTGAAAAAGACACCCACATGCACACAAAGTTAAAGCCTTGACTTTTAACAGTCTCTTATACCCTTCAAGATGTATGAAGAGTTTAATGAGTCCCAGTACATACCGAGTTCACCATGAGCAGTCCTGCATTTGCTTCTAAGTCAGGAAAATACTACCATATTCCCAATGTTAAATTTTAGCAGGCCCTTTATTATTGCTGCAGATAACGAGAGGAGAAATGGGTCATAAAAGTCGGACATCTTGGAGCTGACGCTATTAAGAGATATTCAGCAGAGGCCTTACAAAAGCATGAGCTCATAGCTTGGCAAACGCCACTGGGGAATGGAGGTGTGTGTGTGTTTTGAACAAATGTCTTGTTTTAATCTAGAAATACAACTTCCCCATCTGTTTCAGATGATTAATTTGTGTGATTTTTTTTTTTTTTTTTACACAAAGGTCGAGCTACATTACTTCCCCTTTGCTCTGTGTTATGGTCATGTGCTATTGGCAGCGGTGAGACCTGGAGAGATAAAGTATAGATAGGCGGGAAGAAAGAAGACAAGGTAGAAAGAAAGAAAGAAAGAAAAGGAAAAAAATGAGGGAAAGAATGGGTAGTTAAAGAGAGGGAAGCAAAGATGGGGTCTTTGGCTGTGTCTTGCTACATCCTGGCCAAATCCCATCCAGTGCAGGATGTAAACAAACTAATCTGCCAATGCGAAGTCTTTACACATTTGGGTTTCTTTCTGGGCTCTGTGACTCATGCAGCCTGGCTGCCCTGTCTTCTACAGTCCTGGAGTGTTTAGTTTGCCTTGCAGCAGGGGTCACCAAGACTATGCAGGCCTGCTGTGTTCCTTAAATATGCATACAAATAGTCTTCAATGAAGTGGACAGAAAAAAAGTTATGGATTTTCAAAAGGAAAGCTCCTGGCTTCTATGCAAAGACAGGCAAGCTCTTGAATTTATTGTCCTCGAGATTTCAGTCCTGCTTGATTTGTTACCATAGCAAATACTGTTTTCACTGTATACAGTGCAGCAAATACACAAATTTTGACATAAACACAGATGCAAACTCCTCACCTTTCTGTTAAATTTGCTGTTTTGAGATCGGATTATGTCATCTACGAGACATTCATTCCATCTGTATTCTGCAGAGACCCTCTCTTCTGCCACTGACTGGCTCACCATAACATTCCCACCACATTCCTTCCCTATCACCATATGGTGAATTTTTGTAAAATTCTTGTGGTGAAAAAATATGACTCAGAAAATTAGTATTTCTGCTCTATATGTAGGTGATTTAGCTGGGTAGGTAGTTTTTTAACAGGGGGAAGGATAATCGAATCGCTGTGCTTCTTCTGTTCGCTTCTCCTCTTGTTGGTCTTGTTTTAATTTTAAGCATATATAGTATGAAAGATGGCTGTAGCCACCAGGATGTCACCCTTTGGGTTGCCTGGTGCGATGCCTCAATGCTCATTAGGTATAGACTTTTTAAAGACTTTTTTTAAAGTTGCTTCGCAGAACCTTCTCCATTTTCAGTTTGCGTTGCAAGTTGTAGCACCACTCGGCTAGTAGTTAGCAAGTATTTGCAGTCAAAAGCGAATATTACAGGCAGCCGTGGCAACCACTGCCAACCAATGACAAAAACAGACACATTCCCAAGCAAACGGTGGTTGTATCACATCCAATTTGGACAGCAACTGAAGCAATGTGTGCACAATGTCATGTGAGATACCTCAATAGGACTAGGAGTCTTCTTGGAGCCACGACTATTACCATCCAATGGCCTTTAGACAGAATGCAAAAGTAAGGTATGCATTTTGCACCTTTTGTGGGTGGTGAAGTAAGCAAACACATGCCCACACACAATGAGAACAGAGAGCAGAGGAGAGAAACTAGCAGAGGTAGTGAATATACACTTAATACCAATGTACTTCATACTTCTTATAAAGTTCTTTTTGATTTTGCCACGCTTTTCCTATTCATCCACTTTTTCTTTCTTGTAGCACTTACCACTGGATTTACTGGCCGTGTATCACTCTACAAGGCAGCATGGTAAAGTGCAGGTGTTAGCTTGCTGAGCAGTTGGCGGTGCTTTTTATGCTGTTCATTGTATTACTTTGATAGATGGGATAATAAATACAAATATACATTTATTAATACAAATAAAAATGGTAATTCGAGTTAATATTAATAAAAATGCATAAATACTCTTAATGTGTAGAAGGAAATAGTAGCTTACATGTGAGCGGCTTTTTCACCTTTATTTGATAGGACAGTGGCGAGAAGACAGGGAGGCTGGGAGTAAATGACCTCAGACCATGGGTCAGAGTTTTATGGCATATGGGGCACCTCCTTAATCTAGTGAGCTAAACTGGTACTCTAAAATGTTTACAAGGTTTTAATAATTCATTTTGAGTTTTTCAACTTTATTAGTAAAGTTAAGTGCTGATAGGAAAGCAGGAAAAGACACACAGCAAAGGGCCTTGGGTTGACAACAAACTGAGGCTGCTGTATGGGGTCTCCTGCTCAACCCCTGAGCTTAACTGATGCCTCTCACTCCCACAAACTGTATCTAGTTACCCGTTGGGAATGATAAAGCTCTGGTTAAACACACTCACTGAATATGCACTGCAAGGTTCTCATATTTCCTTATATTCTCCCAAACTGGTGTTGTTGTTGGCTTATTTGTCTGAGTGGTTGATTATTTATTTATTATTTTAAAGGTAATAGTAATAGGAAATACTACTCCTTGATTTCAGCCTCATCAAGGCCTCATCAACGCTTCAGCATAAGGTTTTGATCTCGTCCCGCTGACCCTGATGGTTCAGTGACATGACACATCTCTGAGAGCAAGAACAAAAGAGCAGCGGCTTAGTTGAAATAAGGCAACAGTTAAATGCAGAGATGACTCGTGCTCTAGCTGTTAACCCAAGGCCCTGTCTTTCCCCCTGCATAACTCACAGTTCAGACGGATCAGGGGATGGCATGCAAAGCTCATTATGTGTGTGAGTTTCCAAATATACAAGCATACTAATATCAATCTGCTAAGGATTTGTCCTAAAAGTCATAGCAGTTTAGCATCAGTCACTTTTGTTCAATCACTGAAAGGTTTGTGATTGTGCATGCGTGTTTTTACAATGTTTCATGCAACTCTATAGATTAATTAATGTTAGCATTTGTGACACGTGCACTGACTACCTGCTGCTTAATTTTTGACTTGTGTAGTGATGCATTAGATGAGCTTTTCCGTGCTGCTGGGGTAAATTTGTGGATGAATCTGTCAGCGTGACACCTAAACAACAGAGTGTTTGCAACTAGCAGAAAACAAATGTTAAAAGAAAACTGAACAGTCTACCTGTAAGATGAGGTTTTAGTAGGGGTGGGAATTTAACACGTTATTTGCGATTAATTAATTTGGGGGAAAAAAAACACGTAAAAATAAACAAAAACAAAAAAAACACATTTAATTGCACTTTGCATTCCAAGCAAAAGGGAACTTTGTCAATGCACGATTTCCTGGCATACCGATTAGACTGATGCACACATCAGAGATATAAAGAATCAGAAGAAAGCGCGTTGCTAGGCCTGATCGGAGGAAATTTCATTTCAAAAGACTACCCGACGGAAGCCTTGAGAAAAACGTGGTTTTGTGCAAACTGTGCAAAAAGGAGTTTGCATACCACCGAAGCACTTCAACCTTATGGTACCATCTAAATGCAAAAATAAGCGAGCACAGAAACTGTGGGAGCTGTTAGCGCTAACAGTCCCAGTTTGAGTACCAACAAAAGGTGTCGGCAGCCCAAACTTGATGAAAAGACTGGCTTCAGGACCTAAATTAGTAAGTCAAAATCGGACGAACTTAGAAATTCTCTGGATGGATGGATTGCTCTGGACTGTAGACCACTATCAATGGTAGAAGCTAGGGGGTTCGCAAATGTGCTACAGTTAGCGTCAGGTGATCCAACTTTCCAACTGCCGTGCCCAAAGACTATTTCAAGTAAAATTCAACAGCTTTATGACAATGAAAAGCAAGCAAAAGTAGATGCATTAGAGAAAGCGTACTTTGTGGCTCTTACTGGGGATCATTGGAATTCTAATTACATGGGAGTCACTGCACATATTGCTGATGTCAATGACGGGACATGGAGTCACCAGTCTTTTGCCTTGACTGTGCAGAAGACAAACACCAGAAACTATGCCGAAAACTGCGCTGCTTTATATAATTGGGACATTTTCATTTGAAAGAGAAGAACTTCCTTTTTACTGTGTTTTTGTGGGCAAAAAAATAAATACATTTTCACACACAAAGGTTTTTGAAATATTTTGCTTTATTCCAAGTGGTAAACTGACCAAAACTGCACTAGTTGTTCTCCCATCGCATGTTCTTTTGATGGGAGATTTCAACAATCATATGGATAATAATAATCTTCTGCTCACCAGAGACTTTTCCTTCCTGTCTCGAGGGCTTTGAATTCAAACAGTTTATCGACTTTCCCACTCACTCCAAAGGGCACACCTTGGACTTGATCTGCTGTTCTGGTCTTACTCCCTCGAATCTTCCTGCTGCTGAAATTCCCATAACTGACCACTTCCTCCTTTCATTTAACCTTACTCTCTGCTGCTCCTCTACCAAGCCAATACGTCTCATCTCATTCCACAACATCAAGAACATTGATATGGACATTCTCACTACTAATTATAATTGTTTACTCAATGTCCTCAATTCTGTTGCTCCTGTAAAAACTCACTCTGTTTCCTTCGCTTGTTCTGCTCCATGGTTTACCTCTGACCTCCGAGCATTGAAAGCCAAAGCTCGGCAGCTAGAGCATAGATATAAGAGATTTGGTTCAACTGTTGATGAAAAAAATCTATAAATACCATGTACTCCAGTATAAAGATTCCATCAACCAGGCCAAACAAGGCTTCTACTCTGGTATTATCAGTTCTTATGAGGGAAACACCAGGATACTGTTTTCGCTTCTCAACAAACTTCTTCAACCCCCCAACGCTTTACCACCACACTTCTATTCTTCTGAAACCTGTAACTCCTTGATGTTCTTCACTACAAAAATGAATAACATACACCAGCAACTCAGTTCAAATGTTGTGCCTACCCCCTCTCCAGAACCTTTCCTCTATCTTGAGCCCTTTTCCACCTTTCATCTTCCTGATATATCTGATATTTCTGAGTTCATATGCAAATCAAAGCCCACCACATGTGATCTTGATCCTATGCCTACAGGGCTTGTGAACCCTGCCTCTTTTCCTTACTCCCACTCATCTCTGCTATCATTCACTCTTCACTCACCACCGGTATCGTTCCCTCCTTATTCAAGATTGCTTCAGTCACTCCTATACTGAAAAAACCTTTCTTGGATCCTAACAACTTTAACAACCTCCATCCGATTTCTAATCTACCCTTCATTTCTAAAATACCTGAAAAAACAGTTGCACTGCAACTTCAGTCACACCTGGTTAATAATAATATCTAGGAGAGATTTCAATCTGGCTTTTGCTCATGTCACAGTACAGAACCTACTTAAAGTTACAAATAATCTTCTAATCGAAGCTGACTCTGGTCTTCTCAACATTTTCATCCTTTTGGATCTGAGTTCAGCCTTCGACACCATCTCTCACTCCGTCCTTCTAAACAGACTTTCCTCTCTTGGCATCTCCGACACACCCCTAGCCTGGTCCCAATCATATCTCCTTGACTGCTCCCAGTTTATTCAACTGAAATCATTCTGCTCTCGTCTATTCCCGGTCACTTCTGGTGTACCCCAAGGCTCAGTCTTAGGCCCTCTTCGCTTCATAATATACATCCTCCCTCTTGGTACCGTTTTCCACAAATTTGATCTTAACTTCCACTGTTTTGCTGACGACACCCAGTTATGTCTCTCCTGCAGGCCTGATTCCTCCCTCCCACCTTCTTCTCTTACAGAATGCCTATCTGAATTAAAATCCTGGTTCAGCTCTAATTTTCTTAAGCTCAATAGGATTAAACTAAAATCCTCCTTATTGGCACTAAATCCAACCTTGTGAAGGCAAATCATTTCTCACTCACTATTGATAACTCCACAGTTTTCCCCGACAGTTCACTATCCTATAAATCTCACATCAATAATCTCACCCGTTCTGCCTATTACCATCTATGCAACATTAACAGATTACGTTCTTCTCTTTCCACCCAGTGTACTTCCATAGTCTCATTACCTCCCACATTGACTATTGTAATTTTCTCTTGCATGGTCTCCCCCAAAAATCCCTCCATAAGCTTCAACTTGTTCAAAACTCCGCTGCACTCCAGAACCCCCTCTTACCAGCACATCCCCTCTGTTCTTCAGGAACTTCACCGGCTCCCTGTGAAATTCCAGATAATATACAAACTTCAAGGTCCTTCATAACCTCGCTCCTCCTTACTTTTCTGACCTGTTAAGCACTACGGAGATATACTGGAAGAGCTTATGGGAAAAGGACACAACCTATAACAGCAATGCTCAGTGGCTAGTGGATCTAAGAGCAGACCACAGCAACCTCCCTGAATGGGGTCCACAGTGGCAGACATCCAAGAATGGGTTTCCAGTATGAAGAGTTGGACAGCACCAAGCCCTGACATGGTTCATGCGTACTGGTTGAAGAAGTTGACTGCACTCCATGAGCATCTGGCAGCAAAAATGAACCAGCGAGTATGGCCTGGAAGTCCCGAGGTCAAAATGGGAGACGCCCCCTTAGGGTGGTGGAGAATGGTCGAGCCAAGATCCTGTGGGACATTCAGATACAGATGGACAAAATGGGGGTGGCTAACCAACCTGACATAGTGGTGGTAGACAAGAAGAAGAAGACAGCCGTAGTGATGGATGTAGTGATACCAAATCACAGCAACATCAGGAAGAAGGAACACGAGAAGCTTGAGAAGTACCAAGGGCTCAGAGAAGAGCTCGAGAAGCTGTGGAGGATGAAGGTAACAGTGGAGCAGATCCAAAGAACAACATCTGAGATCTCTGTCCAGAAGAGCGCAGTCCTAGGAACAGCTTAGATACTATGCAGGACCCTCAAGCTCCCAGGCCTCTGGTAGAGGACCCGAGCTAGAGGGATAGACCCCCGCAAGAGGGGATTTTTATTTATTTTTTAACACATCTGCTGCTTTTGATTTGTGTCAGCATTTTACAGAGAGAAAAGATGAACATTCTTCACTGTGACTGTTTGGTTGAAAATAGGAACTGGAGGCTGTTTTATTGATGCGTTACTAACCACAGCAGAAGGTGAGATTTAGGCTTCAGAAGTGTTTTTTTCCCCTCACATATTATCTGGAGTTTAAAAAAAATAAAACAAAAACAAATATATATGTAAATAAATATCATTTGTTGGGCCTATTTTAACCTACCTGTTTTTTTTTATATGGTACTTTTTCAAATCACAACCTCAGTTTAGCTTATGTTGTTTGTATGCTGCATGACAAGAGACGGACAGGCAGGCAATGCTTTTCTCATGAATGTTGGATTTGGTTTTTGGGGGTGTGAGAGAAAAATCTAGAGAAACAACAAAGGGACACACCTGCAGGCTTTTGTTTTTCTTCAGAATTTTGATGGTATCAGGGTCACCGATAGCCCACACATTTGCCAGATGCATGCACTTCCCCTCGTGCACTCACACATGCACACAGCCCAAAGCTACCGCTGCCCACACACTTTCACTCTTGAAGCAACTTCTTTTATCTGGTTTGTAGATAAAGCCTAACATTTGGAACCAAGTAACACATGCAGAGAGACATCAGACGACTTTTGGCATCGATCACATCAAACAAGGGCAAATCCTGCACCCACGCCATGGTGAACCACTTCTATGTGTGTGTGTGAAAGAGAGGAGGAAACAGTGAGCTCTAACAGACAACAACAAGTCTGTCTGTTGCCTAAACCACAAGCCAAATGTCACATCCAGTGCACAGTCCTCTTTTTTTCCACAAATAAACAAATACTGTAGATTTTGCTCATTTAAATTCATAAAAAGGTATATTTTAGCCATTAAATATAAACTTTTTTCATTTTTTAAACTAGGTCAACATTATACGACAAGTCAGGAAAACAAATCGACATAGTCAACAACAGCTACCTATCTCTCTCTTGGACATTAACCAGCTGGTCATGATATTGGTCCACTCACAAGGAAATCAATAAAAGACACCTGTGAGCACCTGGGCCAGATCCAAAAAACATGCTGCCTTTTTATGATTGATGATGATGATGATGATGCATTTAGCTCATGATAAGCTCTAATGCGGCTGCGCTGGTCGATTATTAACTGTAATTAAGGTCAACAATCGTCACGAAAGCCAAATATTCTCTTCGAGTGCACTGGGACAAAGGGCAGTGTGCACAAGTAATTGATAAACGGATAAAAAAAATCCATGTCTGTGCTGATTTTGATAAGGTGCAGAGGTCAAAGTTCAACTGTTTGTCACTATGAAGTCTCCTGTATTTTCAACTTTTATACATTTTAGGGCTTTTAAAAATAAGTAAGAGAATACTCCACAGGTTTGTATTTCAAACATTCAAGGGAAGTTTTCAAAAGCAATTGTAGGCTCATTTTTAAATAAATTTCCTTATTGATTCAGTTTGCATCACACGTCTGTGCAATGTTGACTTATCCTGCAATTTATCTGCTTATCTTTCTGTTTTCAGCAGCCAAGGTATGCATAGCTTCTGCAGAAGCAAGCTTCTATGTTTACCAGCAGCCATATTTAATCCATCTAAATGACATTTTGTGTGTGTGTGTGTGTATATATATATCTATATATATATAGATATATATATATATATATATATATATATATGTGGAATTTGTTTTAAAAATGTTGTGTTCTCTTAGATCAGCCATTTGGCCACATGTGATTGTCTCAGTGACAAAGCCAAGTACCCATCCTTCCTAAGAACAATTCCAAGTGACTACTACCAGAGCAGAGCCCTGGCCCATTTGGTCAAGTATTTTGGATGGACTTGGGTTGGAGCTATCAGATCCAATAATGATTATGGAAATAATGGCATGGCCACATTCACAGAAACTGCACAGCAGCTGGGCATCTGTCTGGAGTATTCTGTATCTTTCTTTAGAACAGATCCATATGCTAAAATACAAAAGATAATTGACATTATAAAGGCTTCAACCTCCAAGGTGATTGTTACATTCCTTTCCCGTCCGGATTTGAATGTGCTTCTACCTGAGTTTTCATACCATAACTTGTCTGGGTACCAGTGGGTAGGCAGTGAGTCTTGGATATTTGATTCACAAATAGCAGAAAAGGATATT
>VOQK01002639.1:0-12086 GCA_015052645.1 Benitochromis conjunctus
ACCTTCCAGGAAAAAAAAAAAAAAAAAAAAAAAAAAAGAACTTCCTTCAATGTAAAGAAAACTGATAACCTGCCACTCATCTGGGACATGTCAACACTTCCTTACAGGACTATGCAGACTGATTTCCTGTGTTTTTAGGATTCAGAAACATCGTTTTCAGGAGTTTAGGCGATTATCAAAATAAGGCATACTTCTTTTGATTTTATCCCCATACTGCCTTTCAGATGGAGGTCTAAAGATGGTTTGTATTCTACTCCCATGTGTATCTGCCAACAAGCACTGAAAGGTTATTTAGAATGCAAAATCAAGCTAATGGTTTTGATGGCTTTTTACATCCCCCTCTTTTTAAAATGTATTTATTTGTTTGTTTTTAACAGTTTGTTCGCCCTTTTGAAAATTCCATTTGTGTTTTGCGATGTCTGTCAGACAAATACAACCACAACAAAGGCCTCACACTTACAGACATCAAAGATATTAACAAGAAAGTGCCCCAGTAACATCACCAAAAATCACACAGCTATGTGAAAGTGACACGTCTATCATATATACACCACCTGAATTTATTCAACAGAGGTAAGCTACAAGGTATAAAAGACCTCTGGTCATGAGATGTTCACAAAGGTGGTACTCGGATGGTAGTAAGGTGGATTCACTTTGCTTATCTGGGACATTTCTTCTTAAATGTCCTAGTGGTAAAAGTAAACAGAGGAGGCCGTTGGATTATGAGAAGAAATGGTGTAAAATTAAACCCACCTTAGCAAAAGTTTGGAATTTTGTTTTTTTTTCTGCTTATTTTGAGTCTGTACGACATTTCCCTCTGTTTGTTTCATGTAAGTATGGAAGTTATATCTGTTATTAATTTAATGAGTACAGAGAAACCATTTGAAAACAATGCAGATGGCCAGCATACCTCATTAAGAAGAGAGAACACACTGATGGGGCTTCCCTCTAAAAGATCGAGGCAACTCTGATTGTCTTGGTATTTGACAAAGGACCACTGCAAACCCTCTGATACATACTCCTCCTGGGAAAAGTAGTGATAAAAAATAAAAATAAAAAAAAATCACAACATAAACAAGACATTTTGATCTTTTTTCAATCACCAGAGCTTTTGTGAAAAGTGAAGGACCCCATGAAGCCCAAGGCCAGAGGAGTACACTACAAAGGAGGTTCAACACAGCCAGGCTTTCTTTGCATTAGCTGGTTTGACCTTTACAAAATGATCCCTATGAGTGCCACCTACTGTAGTCAAAGGCATTATCAAATGATGGTGATAAAAATCTATGTAGAACATACGAGTTTAATAGTAAAATGCAATACTGAAATTAATACTGCAGGAAAAACAATCTGATGATCTAGCTGCCGTTCATGTCTAATGTAACTGTTCTGAAACTTTTCTCGAGATACATTTAAACATCTTATTGTCCCATAGCCTAATAAAGGAGATGTTGAAGTCGCTTTAGTGTGTTGAGAGATCAAACTGAAATCTGCTTGAGCACTCAAAATAGCAGCCCACTGAGAAATCTGAACAGATTACCTTCAGAGAAACAGAAATCTACCTGCTGAGCTCTGAGATAATGAGCCACAAAGTGCTGCTGGAGTTTCTCATTGGCGTAGTTGATGCACAGCTGCTCCAGGTTATTGGTCTGAAAACATTCAAAGCCGTACACATCTAGGACTCCTGGAGATTACAGAGGAGAGCTCTGTGAGCTTGGCTATAGAGCTGGAATTTCCTATTCAGCACTATCTGAGAAAGTAATGCTTTTACCTATGAAGTTGCACCACGTTGATTTATCAGCACATATGCTGTTGTTGATGAATGTAACCAGCCACTCAAATAACCTGGTGGGAAAAGTCACACACTTATTTTCAAACATGGACACGCTATAATGATGGTAAACAGACAAATCTTCATGTTTACTGTAAATAAAAAACGGCATGACGGTTTTACATTTAAGTCTTTGACGACATCTTTCACAAACATGTTCCCGCATCATCATCTATTCTAGCAACAGTTTATTGTACTCTGAGAAGTTGTTGTCGATCAAATGGAGATTCTTACTGGGCGTAAATGACTTTGGCTAGACAGTCTCTCCTCACACTGCACTCGGCCTGTGAGCACGGCTTGAGCACGCTTTGCTTCCCCGCCTTCAGAGTCCTTACTCTTAAACATGTTTGAAGCTCCTCAACAGGAACACACAGCAGCTCAGCAGCCCTCTGCAGGAAGTCTAAAGGCAGGAGACAGGTGTGGTGATGTCATCGAACTTAGTACTCAATCCAATAAAAAACATGGAAATGTAAGTACCACATATACCACGTGTAGATCTTAAAAAAATAAAAAATAAAAATCATTCGTTATCTGGAAATGTTTCATAAGAAATGTCAAAACAAAACAATATCCAGTACCTTTAGATTTTGCATCAAGGTGACAAGGCTGTGATTCATCTGCTGAGGAGGAGAAGCTGACATTTCCCAACTGGAGAATTCCTGCTAATATCTGTGATGTGTTACAACAACAGAGAGAGGGGAAAAAAACAAAAACAGAAAACACTGCACATAAATCACTTAGAGTTAAAGAGCTGAGATAACATGTTACCCCCACTCTCCACCCACGAGACCCCCCCCAAAGTCCTACAGCAGACTTAGCCAGACTGACTCGTGAACTTTCTAATGGTCCAAACGTTAACCTGGGAGGAAGTATTGGAAACTCAGATTTTGCTTTAAAAAAATCCCCATCTGTAGACAAGCATTTGTGTTGCTTGTCTACAGTGATTGTGGCTAAGGGCTGCGAACCCCAGACCACCCTTGAGAAGCACTTGTTTTAGAGCCCACTATAGCATAAGTAGCAGTAAGAAGGTGTTTATTAAAAATGCATCACATAATACTTTTACTCTGAAGTAGAAGATCTAACAACACTTGTTACATGAATAATGCATTTTGATCTGTGGCCTTCATCGAGAGCTCCATTACAGACTGCACTTTAAATACCATTTTAAAACGTCCAGTACACCTACCCACCAATCCAATCAACAGTGTGAATGCAGAGAATGAAGAAAAAGATATTCTTTCTTACCCTAAATATTTCTCCTTGTCTTTCTGCAGTGATGCCCAGATGAACCATTGCTTCGACTGTCTCATGGAAACAATCCTCTATTAAAAATATATATACATATAAGAAGCTGTTACTAAAAAAACAAACAAAAATGATCTGGGTGTAGAAATGAAATAAAATGTAAAAATGAGTGCAGACATGTGCCTTTATATACATAAAAATGGACACCAACCCTCAATTGTTTTTTCTGAATTTGGCAGCCAAACAAAACTTTGGTCATGTGACATCTTCCATTCTTTCCGCTGCTCGTCTGTGGCCCCTTTCATCATCTGAAACATTAAATCGCTCACCGTTCAGCTGTGCATGTACGTTAACACTGAAAACAATTATTACATATCTCTGAGGTTTAGCACAGGTCTGTTCACTCGCCTGGTAAAAGATGTGGAAGTTTCTTTCATTAGCTGGTTGGCAGGCCACCCTGGTCTTCTCCAGTAAATACGTCTGCACAGACGCCCCAACTAAGAGCTGACACCTTCAAATAAAAGCGACACGTTGACCGCAAATGTGGGAAAGTAAGAGAGAACACTATGCAGACGACGCCACCTCAGGTAACGTCTGTAGGTACCTGTCCAACTGTAGCTGGATGTACTTTCCGAAGCGACTGCTGTTGTTGTTCCGGAGCGTGCAGGCATTGCCTAAAGGAAACACACGCTGCTGATGATGAGCAACTGTTTACAGGATTCAGTTTTCACATTAACAAAAACACCTCTGTTTGTCTTACCAAAAGCTTCCATTACAGGGTTGGAGTCCAGTACTCTCCTCTCTATCCTCTCCACTGTGTCCTGACTCTTCACCACCGAGGAGACGGACGCCACTGTGGCATAGTACTTCATCAAGCACCGAGATGTCCACGTCTACAGAGAAACAAATCATTAACAGGCTAACAACAAGTAGAGTTTTTTTTAAGAATATATTAAAATGGGACAAAAAAAACAAACAAACTTTGGTATGGTGGAAACAGAGAATCTTATCAAATTTGTGAAAATTTACTACAATAATTTTAAAACAAATAGTAATAAAAAAAACTGTGATAGGAAAGAATGCATGAGATGTTTATGCCAGCCAAACTACTACAGATACCGGCACATGACTTCCTGTGGGATGGTGAATTTGGGTTATCTAGACTATAGCATGTATGATAAACTGCAGTAAACAAGGAACAATATTTTTGGGGCATTGATTAAAACAGACAGATGTCAGATTACTAAGAGCCAGATCTAATAAACGGGGTAAAAACTGTGTCGCTGCACTTGTCTACACCTTTCAGTCTCAAAACTTAACAGTGCACCTCTTTAGTAAATCCAGACAGCAGCTTTTGAAACATCAAAAGAGGGTTTTGCCAATAAATCTGGCTCTTAGTGTCTAATCAGGTTAATCCATATACAGTAAACTGGCTCATACTCCAACTTGAGCAGCTGGTTTTTATGGTACTGTTTAACCCAGTTTTCAAAAAAGTTGCTAAGCTAAGTAAAATATGAATAAACACAGAAGGTCTCTTTCCAGCCAGATTTGCCCGTTTCCATTTCACTTCAGTCCTTCTTAAACGAGCTCAGGGACAAACAAGGTGGTGTCACTGCTCAATATTGTTTACATAACATTACAGGGGTTTTTTGCACTGTACAATCCTAACTTGCATTTGTGGAAGTGTATGCAGTGATTTCCACCACACAACTGTGCCTGTTTTTAATGCAGTCTCCATCTGAGGGCCTGAATAGGATGACTTTGACACTGGTTGTCATAGTTGCCCCTTGCGTAGCGATTTCACTTCATTCAATTTTATGATGACAAACATCATTCTGAACTCAAACGACGTTTTCTTCAGAAAGACTTTGCCTCTTTGGGGTGCTTTTAAAAAAAAAAAACTTATGTTAATAAATCAGATACCGGATGATCTAATTTAACATTCAATATTTTTTTGGCATCACACCACATTTCCAGACTGTCCCAACATGTTGCAGATATCAAATTCAAATGAGTACATCATTTTCACAAAACAAGCCCATTTGCCAGGTTTAACATATGACGGCACGTCATTGTACTATTTTCAGTTAACTATCGTCTTTTAATGATTTGCAATTCAAATCATGCAAAGCGCTTCTGTTTTGGATAAACCGTTGCAACCGTTGCAAAAAGTATCAACTAAGCTGAGATTCTGTTTCATTATTCAGTGTAGCGGGGGTTAGTTTGTACTTCAAGCTTAATGCTGTATGTGCGTTGTTTACCTTTCCAGCACCGCTCTCACCACTGACCACCAAGGACTGGTTCACCGGCTCCAGCTGGCCCTGAACGTTCCTGTAGGCTTCTTCTGCCACAATAAAGATATGCGGCTTGAACTCCTGCAGGTGAAAATGTTCGGATTTATTAAATATATGTTCATACTTACTGCATGCAGGGCTCCCAATAGCTTCCAGATGTTAATAAAAGCAGTACTCTTGAGTTTCACCGAGTAGGTCTGCATCACTGAATGATTTGAAACACCCACTGATGGCACCACTATTCATCTTCCTCCACTATAGCACAAACCTACATTAATATATATCTACATATGCTAGCCAAACAAAAAAACAAACAAATGGGAGACTGCTTGAAATACCTGGGGCTGAGGAGCATAATGATACTCCTTCATCACATCCAGAGAGTAGAGGTCTGGAATGGGCTGGAAGGGGTTAAGAGCCACCAAGGTGCAGCCAGCATGGGTGTAAAACACCTTCATGCTGTACCTGGCCTGCAGGCATTTCAGCACTGCCAGGGAAAGAACAAATATCATCAGATATTAATTGGGAAAATTTGCATTGTTACAAATGTTTACAGACGCACCTACATAGTGTTTTAAAAATAATCATCTGTACTGTAATGTAGTTTCCTCAAGGTTTTTTTGACATATGATCTATTAAATAGATCAGTATGGTTACACTTTTATATCAAAACTTGCTAAAACACACAGAATGAAAACATATTTAAAGGTGTAATAAAAAAGACTAAAGGTATAACACTGCAGCAGCAGTCATTCACACATTAACATTTTTTCAACCATGCAGATTTTATCTTGATGTGGACAAATAATACACTGCCATCAGTGCAGATCAAGATTAAGGTGCCATACAGTGGAAAACACTGCTCAAGTTTAGTTAAGTTATTTAAATAGGTCAACCAGCAGGCACAAGCATGCCCCATTAATTCATTGTATTTACATTATCAAGTCATTTAAAAGATAGGGACATTAGAGTCCTGTTGGATACCTGTCGCTGGGGTCACTGGATTGACTTTGGTGAGGTCATCGTAAGTGTGAAGTTGGTCTTCATCAATGAGGAAGGCCTGAATTTCTCCCTCCAGTGAATCATTAAGGGACCGCTGAGGGGGATGGATGTTCTGATTTAATCCCTTCACCCGAGACAAAACATGAGACATGAGAAACATGAGAAAGCATACATTTGAATTATGCTTGAAATATTACTTAACATCTTAGGTTAAGCAAATGCCAAAGGTATGAATAATGGTTACTCATTTCCACATGCAGAGTAAAGTGAGAGATAATTAAACAAAATAAGGGAAAATACTTATTTTATCTATGAATATGGTTCAATTTTAGAGAACTAAAGGAAGCTGTGGATATTAAATATATTATTTAGCCATTTACTTATAAGTATTAATTTATTCATTTAATCATTCAATCACATCACCTTGTCAAGTAGGCCTCCACTTTATCTTGCCATTAACTCAAGGCGTGGGCCTGCAGGCTGCCTGACTGCTGTCAACAGTCTGAGGTGTGTACAGACAGGTTTAATCCAACAGCAGGTAGCCTACATCCCATCATTCTGCAAGGCTACTTTTAAACCACGTAAATAATGGCATTAATTTAATACCCATTACTACACGACTAATTCCCTGGGCACATTGACTCACAGCAGGTAGCCTACATAAAATCGCTGTTAGAGCAATGTTTGTCTTATTCAGCTAGTTAACCGATAAAATATAAGTACAAATATAACATATAAAAAGACAAAGTGATTTTTCTAGTTTTCGATTAGCTGTGAGAACCTCAAGACCTTGTCTGTTGCGCTCATACCAAACTCCATTCAACAATTTGACAATTTAGCGAATGATGATTATATACATTACATACTTGCAACCTGTCAACTACCTCCATGTAAAGCATTGTGTACAAATAACGAGCCACTGACCGGCCCAGATCATCGCACTCTGAAATTTACTGAACATATTTAAAAATGGCACAAAACACGTCTATTTGACCCGGCGCTACCAAACTTTTGTGTTATTAATGTCAGCAACAACAAAAAATGCGCAGCTATTCTTCTGTAAGTGCGGCCTCATGTATGTCATACACTGCATGATCTGTTTTCATCTTCATCATCATAAACGCTGCATAACGGAAATGTAATTGGGTCTCAGGTATGTGTGCATTAATAAAATACTGCAAAGAACGTCCAAATTCGATCCAACCAAGCAAACATTGAGGACGGCTACAGGCTCCTCAATGTTATCCTGGTCAAGTTACCTTTTATCATTTTATTTATTTATTTAATTTACAAACCAAAAAGGCAAATCTCTTAAACAGAAAAACTGTGGGAAGGTATGTCCCAACTCACCGTTGCTCCTCCATTTCTATATCCTTCTCTAACGTCACGTCGGTCGTCCGCAGAGCTCATTGATTGACCGTTACCCTCGTGTCTCTCATAAAAGTAAGCCGAAACACTACTTTGAGAAAAACCGTGGCTTTGTACTGATTAAGATAGTCTTTTATTCTAATTCTTAGACCTAAAATGTTTCCATTACTGTAAGAAATTCCTCAAGGACAACTTTCAGCTAGCCCGCTGTCCCGCTTGTATGTCTGACCGCCTTGCTCCCTTACTCCCAAACAACCACGTACTTATTCCCGCCCTCTTCCTGTTGATTCACAGACCCAGATGTACCTGTTATCCTGGCATTTCTATGAGGAACATGTTCCCTAAAATTGGGATATTTATGACCTAGCAAGATTATCTTTTTAATGACCAGCTAATTAGATTTTATAATTGATAGAATATGTTTCTTATTACGTGCTCCAATATGCTTCCATAATAATTTCCCAATAAATTACTTCTTTGTTAAGATGTTAAGCCTCTTTGGTGATGAAATCTATAATCTAACAAATAGTAAATAAATACCTGTTTTCAGTCGTTTAATTCAACATGCACAAAAATCTTTGCGCGGTTATCATTAGAAGTTGCCAGAAATCCGAGTTACTGTGAATGCGTCAAGAGAACCAATACGGAAATAAACAAAGTCGCTCTCTGTAGGCGCAGACATAATGGTAAGGGTAGTCTCCTGGCTTTTAGCAGTTGTAATTAGAAATGCTGTAAAACCGGTATATCTGTGAGCTGTTTCCAGTCCGTAATAGACAACCCTTGGGTAAGTTCTTATAAACGTTAAATACTCTTAGTAGCGTGTACAGTACGTAGAGCAGGTGAGAGAAATGAATTGATATCTCGCATTGAGTGAGCACTGGTGAAACTATGTAAGTTCAAATGGAAATAAATATCCAACTGATGATCTACGTGCATTGTTTTTCCCAGTACTTCGTTAAAAGCTAGTGTCTACTAATAAAGGCTGCTTCGCCTGTATGTCCGTGACACCTCTGGACACACTCGGCTTTGATTCAGAAAGTCTATCCTTATCCCAGCAAAATCAACACATGATGCTTTAATCTTCCACTGTCTGTGTTGCGTATTCAGATGATTTTTCTAGTAATTTTCTTTCAGCTTCTAAAATTATGAATTCAAATGTGTGCAGGCCATGGCTGAGAAGGAACTGAAGGAGGCATTTGTCAGCAATCTCAATGGGACCAGCCTGGAGGAGGTGGCCCTGGGCTCGTTCCTCTCCCCGGTGTGTGTTGTCAACAGAGGGCTCTTTTTGATACTTTACTATCAAGCCAAAGGGAACCTGCCACTACCACACCCTCTGTTTTCTCACCTGCTTCTAGACCTCTGTGCTCTCATTGTGCCCCTCGTCCTGTCGTGCACTGTTCTGAGTAGTGTTCTTCACCAGGTTGCCGTGAGCCTGACCTTTTTTTCGGCTTGTGTGTTCTGCTACATCTGCCGTGGGTGCCCAAAGAACACTATCAGCACTTTCCTGCAGAGTAACGTTGAATTCAACCAGGTTCCCTTTGTGACTCTCTTCAGGGTGTTTGTAAATGTGAAAACAGCCATCAGCATTCTGGCCGTAGACTTCAGTGTCTTCCCAAGACGATATGCTAAAACAGAAACTTATGGCACAGGGGTTATGGACTTCGGAGTTGGGGCGTTTATCTTCGCAAATGCTCTTGTGTGCCCTGAAGCACGGAGGAAGAACATCTCAGGGTCCAAGATGAGTCACGTTGCAAAGCAGCTCCTGTCTGTCTGGCCCCTGGTTGCTCTTGGCATGGGGAGGCTAGTGAGTGTCAAAATGACCGGCTACCACGAGCACGTGACAGAATACGGCGTCCACTGGAATTTCTTCTTCACACTAGCCATCGTCAGAGTTGTGGCCTCTGTGCTTTTAGTTGTTTTACCGACCAGTCTGTTGTGGGTCTTTGCCCTTCTGATCAGCGGATTTTATCAGTTCACTCTGGAGACTTCAGGGCTCAAAGCTTTTATCATCCACAACAGTGACAGAGAAAAGGACTTTCTGCACGCAAACAAGGAGGGCCTGTTCTCTATATTGGGCTATGTGGCCATCTACCTGACAGGAGTTCAGATCGGACTATATGTGATGCAGCCACGAGCCAACGTTAGAGAGTGGCTCAGATCACTCGTTAGCCTCTTGTTGGGAAGTTTCGCCCTGTATGCTGCTTTGCACACATGTCAGACCTTTGTGGAACCAGTCTCTCGCCGCTTGGCCAATTTCCCTTTCTGCCTCTGGAGTGTTGCGCAGTCCTTGTTTTTCCTGTCCTGCCTCGGTTTGGCTGATATTGTTCTGTTGTTCTCTAAAAGAGCATCCGGCTGTCACTTTGTACCTTCGTCATGGACTTTGTACAAAAAGCACTACGACGGTTACAAAAAGAGGGGTGAAATAGGGAGACTGTGCCTCGTTCAAGCTGTCAGCAGGAATCAGCTGCTGTTTTTCTTGCTCGCCAATGTCATGACAGGATTGACCAACTCAGTAGTGGACACAATTAGTTGTAGCACTTTTTTTTCACTGTGCATTTTGCTGCTGTACATGTTCATAAATTGTTTTGTGATATATGTATTACATTTCTATGGAATTACAGTAAAATTCTGGTAATTCTGTGCACTGAAAAGGATTTGTGTTATTTTAAATGTTGTTTGTTGCTGCTGGAGTGACAGACATTGAAAGATTACATGCTGAATATAATGCAGAACATTTTTATGCAGATATCTTTTTATATGTATATGGGATGTGTGAATAAATGAGGACATGAACTATGATATTCAGTGAGGCTCAGTTATTTTGCATTTGTATGCATTTTTCTAAACATATAATCTGCTGTTGCTAGATTCTGCATCACAGTGAGTGACATTAAACTGAAGATGAAGAAGGACTTTGTTATAGTTACATGCCCATACATATTTAGACATTCAGGTAAACAAACAAAAAAAAAGGTTATTTTAGTTGAATACCACAGTAATGTAAATGTTTATACATTCATTTAACAAGTAAAAGATTTCCAGTTAAATCCTGGGATTGGACAAAAAATCCCTTGAGGGTTGTGTCAGGAAGGGCCTCTGGCATAAAAATCTGTCAAACCAAATTTGCGGAGCTACCTGCTGTGATGACCCCTACATATGGGAAATACAGGAGCAGCTAAAAGTAGTACCACAGCATGACTTCAGGTGCAGACTTTCTTCTTTCATTTCAAGGTACAGGATATCTGCAACAGACAAACATGGTGAATGATCGCAGTATCTTTTCCATGGAAAAGATGAAACCCTTTACATGAAAGATCAACGTGTAGTGGAATGATGGGAAGGAAAAAATGTTGTGAAGGCTTGGAATATGACATTGATCACAATCTGAAACATAAAGACGCACAAACAAAACCGACAGCAGCAGCAGTAAGGGCATGGCAAATCATCACCGAGGAAGACACCTTTGAGTTATGTCCATAATTTGCAAACTTCAGACAGTCATTGCCTCCAAAGGACTCCTGATAAATTATTAAACTAATTATTTGTCACTGTGTTGATTTGACCAGTTATTTTTTCAGACCCTGCAAGAAGGGGATTGTGAAAAAAAAATGCTTGCACTTCCCAATTGTTTCATTAAATATTTTTATTTGTCCCCTTGAATAAACCTCAACAGCATCACAGTTGGTTCACTGTCAAATCTTATATGGTGGGTTGTGCTAAAATTGTGGCCTAACCCTCAATGTAGCACGCACCTATTATCTTATCCACCTGTTTCTGTTTCTCACAGTAATGTTCTACTCAAATCTCAGTGATTATTCTAGTTTATACAATGAAATATGACAATAAAATCTATGCTTTGTTTAATCATTTTAAAGTTATGCACTTTGTGCATTATCATCAGTCTATTCCCACCATCCTCAAAGTATGAGCTATTTGGCTCTAGCAACAATATTTATGAACATAAACCCGTTTATTCTAAAGAATCCAGTAAATTACAATGCATTAATTTATGTTAGTTTAATTTTATGTCTGAATTGCCACGAACTACACATATGATACATACTCTATGATATACTAAGATTATGGTTTGTTTCAATCTACCGGTACACTTACAATGTGAACGTGAATCAACTTTTTCCTGCCAACATAGCGCCCTCTGTAGTCCGCACGCTTTAAGACGTCAGCGCCTACGTGAGCAGGGCAAAGGTGAAATCAGTAATGAAGATTCCGCCACCGTAGCAGCTTCTCTCACTGTCGCAGTTGTTCATTTCTTTAAAGAGAACTTTCAGGAGAGGGTAAGTAAAATCAGTAGTTAGTTGTAGTCGTGCGCCTTTACCTGCCAAGATAAT
>VOQK01002646.1:0-11214 GCA_015052645.1 Benitochromis conjunctus
TATTTTATTGTTATAATAATTAAAATAACTCAGCTGTTTAAAAGTCTTTTATCTCGTCATTAACCGTCTTTAAGTTGCTATAGTAAATGTTGTATCTGCTCATAGCAGTCACCAGAGCGGATACTGGCCTACACCGTGTTCACCCATATATCGCTGCATGTCTAGATTTAATCTAGTTTGGTTCCTGTTATCCTGCCTGTTTTTTTTGTGTTTTTAATTGTTTAGCATCTGAAATTAATGTGATCTATAACTAAGCTTCTTATTATGTGAAACGGCTTTTGCTTAGTAACTGCCTCAGCAGGCCGGGGTAACTGCAGCCTCCTCCTTTCCTCTACATTTCAGATCGAGACGTTGCCCCCAGAGCTGTTCCAGTGTAAGAAACTTCGCACACTGAATCTGGGGAACAACTGCTTGCAGACGCTGCCGTCACGTTTTGGGGAACTGACCGGGTTGACTCAGCTGGAGCTGCGAGGGAACCGTCTGGAGTGTCTTCCGGTGGAGCTCGGCGAGTGCCGGCTGTTGAAGAAAAGCAGCCTGGTGGTGGAGGAGGACCTGTTCAACACTCTTCCTTCTGAAGTGAAAGAGCAGCTGTGGAGGGCCGATAAGGAGCAAGCCTGAGCCAAACCACTGTGGACAGCTGCAGAGGAGAGAAGTTTAATCAGAGGAAAGAAGAAGCAGTGAAACTTTGTGAAACTTTGAAGCAGCAGTTCTGGCCCCACAGGCACAGGAAAGTGATGGCTTATGGAATTGTCTCACGCCGTCAGTGGAATAATCTCATAACCTAGCTTGGTGATGAAAGGTGGTTTGGTATTGTGGCCTTTCAGTGTTTCATCCAGGTGATGTTGAGTATGCATGCCACAATAGCAACTGTCCAAAGCAAACCTGTTTATTTAAACTTTGCACGATTCAACCTTGCCAGTGATCTACATGTGCTGATTATCACTACTTTACTATCAACAGGAAACATGCTCAGAAGAGTGTTAGCCTGACATTCTCTGGCCTCAAGACTGAAAATCACTTTATCATCACTTTATACGGTTACATCTGCAGATGAGGTGCAGCGAGCCTCACTGTGCTAGCAAATGTAATTGAACGAATTACAGCGCAACTGATAGCCGATGTGTTGAGGCATGAAGCTTCGCTGTGTTGTTTTTACTTCTGGCTCTCTTTATGCTCGACTTGCTCGGAGGCATCTTTTTCTGTAGACAAAATGACTTGATGAAGATTGGCTAATCATCTCACGGGTGATCTCACAGCTTAGGCCTTAGCTCAGAAGACGGACTTCAAAGAAACAAAGCTGTCAGATATTCAGTGGAAACAAATGGGAACACACTCTACAGTTCAATGTCTAAATACCCTGCAGTTGTTAAACTATAACGCCAGTCTGTGAGGCAGGCTGTTTGTTAACTACACGGGGAGTTATGGTGGACAAAGCCATCTTTTTCTTTCAATCTTTTTGTTTCAACGAGCATTATAATTTTTTTGAGGGTGTTACTTTAACAGATTTAATATGACACCCTGTAATGTGTTGGAAAAAGGCCAAGAATTTATTCTGGTGTACTTTTAAATTGTACCATACATTAGCGTTATGTTTGGGCCTGTGAGAAGGGCTGTTTTAAGGTGAATAACAGAATGCAACGTTATGCACAACAGACGTGTAGTTTTGTTTTTGCCTTTATTTTTAAAACATTGTCAACACTATGTCTGTATTATTGTTATTTTCTTTGCTATGTTTTGTAATTACAGTGTAATTACATGAGGTCAGCTGTCCTTGCGTTACAAGTCACAGCGGATTTCTTTTTGTTTTGTTTTTCTAATTAAAATATATGAAGCTTAGACACTGCTAATCACACATCGAGTAAATAATACACTTAAAAAATGAACAAGAATGAAGGTACTTTTTTTTTTCTTTTGTTTCTTCTTTTTTTATGCACCATATGATTTATGAAGCTTTAGTCAAGCTTTACATGCGTGGGAAATGAACTTCAGATGTGAAAATGGAAAATTTAGATACTTCCTGTCTGAGAAGAGCTGAGTCAAGCTTCAAAAGCAGACACTTATATGTAATCTGTTTATATAACTAAGTGACAGCTGAGGACAAACAGGAAATGGGAGAGTGGAGAAACATTTAGATCAAACAACAGAAAGGAAACATTTGCAGAGAGAGAGAGAAAACGAACATGCAATATGTGATTCCCACCATCTATGGACCAAATTAATGTAACATGCGCGGTTTGCTTGAAACACTTTCCTTATTAAGGCCTTTGGATTTAATAGCATCATTTGGACTAATTCTGCATTGTTTACCCCAGCCAAGCATCTCTTGCAGCTAATATGGCCTTAGATTTTACAAGCTTTATACCCCGGGAATGATTGCAAACATCACAATCTTGGCTTGTTTTTTGTTTCTTGTGCTGTAAAATGTATAACTGAAATATTTAATGTGTTTGTTTCACGTGTACCGTATTCTTCCTACCTGCTGTTTTTCTCTTTTGATTCAAGCTTTTTAAAGGAAGGTTAACTCTAATGATACAATTATACCTTTGTTCACTGTATATTTTGTTTACTGAGGCCTTGACTGAATCCAAATGTCCTTGTAGGGGCAACTAGTAAAGCGCTCCCACGCGGTCTTAAAAGGCAGAAATAGGAGCCTTAGCTTTGGGTGAGCTGACGAGCGACTGGTGCTAACGTCACAGGCAGAGATCGCAGATGGAAGCAAAAAGGGAATGATGCCAGAGAAAGGAGTCACTCAAAGGAAATCTCAGCTTTTCTGGAAAGGATTGAATGCTTACATTTAATTGCTTACATGATGTGGGATAAACGTGAGCTGTGCCAAGTATGCAGATAGTGACTGTTGGCCTGCTGGCCTGCCATACAGTCCACAAAAATAGGCAAGTAAATAATGTAGTAACATAGAAATGTATATGATGTTGGGCTATAACTGGCAGTTTACTCTAAGTTAGCCCATCTAATCTGATTATTGATTGTTATTATTTTTTAAAAACAATGTAATGTGTTGTTCTTCATTGTTGCCAATACATAGCGTTCCTATTATTGCTAAGTAAGGTTTTTATTTCAGGAAAGTATCACATACAAAGCACTAATAACTGGCCTTAGTCACCTTTAGTTTGTCTGTAAAGCTTTCTGTTTGCACACAGCACTTAAGCAGTGTACAGTGGTACCGATGTCGATACCGATATTTGGTAACTTAAAAAGCCAATACTCCGATATTTTTCTTTTCTCTTTCAAACACACTAAACATAAACAGATTCTCCTGACGTATTTTATGTATCGTTATTAATTCACCTACGCTCTGCTTAGATCAGGCGGCTGTTGTGTTTGCATCATTCCAAAGATGCGTTGAGGAAAGGGAAGTTGCAGAATGCCCTCTGGTGGACAATCTATGCAACATCAACACTCACGACATGGTTGAAGGATGTTTCTCCTGTCTCTTCTTTTCAAAAGTGTTTCATTTATCAACAACATTGTAAATGCTAATACCGATACACTGGCGAATAGCTAATATTGGGCAATAATATTGGTGCGTTCTAATGGCAGACTTTAGATTTACAAAGCACTGGGTGCTTGATTTGAGCCGAAGGATAACAACCGTATGCACATTTTTTGTGCATCGGATCACATCACTTATTAAATTTTAACATGTGGGTCACATCATTAGCTCTGGAAGTTCAGACAAATATAAAAACTTAAATGATTTCTTAGTAGAGCCTGTAAAGTCAGTGTAACTCCTGAAGTTAGATGGTGCCATAACGATCATTCTTAGGGTATTGCTGGGAGCTCATTCGCACTCTATCACACTACTTTGCCAAAATTCCCATGAATATGTTTTTATCTGGGTGTTTGTTTGTTTTTTGTGCATATGTTTGAAAACATATGCACAAATATTATGGTGACGAGTTGCCTTGGTCATTTTTGTCGAGTCCTTCAGAACTATGACTCGGCTGTGCAGTCCATCACTGTCACTTCCCTCTGAGTCATGCGTCTAATTTTCAGCCCACTCCCTTTTCTGTTAGTGAAAAGGGAGTGGGTCTGAGGAAAAGGTCAGTCAGACATTCCCACAAAACCAAAAGGAGGAAGTTTTGATGTGTCATACGTGCTCCTTGGTTACATGAAAACTCTAGCAGTTTCAGATACGGTCTCAGCATATTTTCACCCAAACACGTTAAGTCAGTGTGTATAAAAGCTTTTTTTGTTATTCTACTTCTTTTTTTATTTTCCAGCTTTTCCCAATTCTTTTTGTGTGTTTCTAAATTATGTATCACTTGAGCTGCATTTGTGTATAGCAGCGTGACTGGTCAGTTTATTCTTGCTCATAATTATCATTCATATTGCTGCTGGTTTCCCTTTGGACACTGCTGCTTTTGAACAAACAAAACAAGACTTCACAACTGAGCAGAAACGACTCTCGACAATCTTGACTTACTGTAAATGGAGGTGAGCTCACCCTCCAGTGTGGGCATTGTGTACAGCAGTACATCATCTGTTAATATTTCCCAAGAGTGTACATTTCCAGACAGTTTCATTTCCTTTTCATCGCCCCAGATTTTTCTTAAACTGCCGTGATTGCATTATATTCACATCTGCCTGTGTATGGAACATAAATCGTGATTGTATTTGCTCTGTACACTGAATTCATCTCTGTATTCTGATGCCTGTAGATCAGGGAAACGGTTCATTTCCATCCATTTCATCTGAAAGCTTGTCTGAAAGCTTTTAAACCTAAGCAGCGATCACGTTAAATGTAAACTGAAAGTTGGATGGACGGACTTGTTTCACTCAGCACTGTCTGTATCACAAGGCCTTTTATTAATTGTTGCCAAGTGGACCGAACACTGGCTTTTTAAGTGGGACGTCTGTAACAATGGACAACTGAACTTTGCCTAATGTTCAGGCTCTCCTTTTGTACCATTACGACATATGAAAATAAAATTGTTAAAATTCTGTTTCTTGAGTGTGTGTATGATTGTTGGTCTGGTCCTGAGCACTGTTTGTTAGACCTTTGCTACTGCTGACGTCTGACTCGTCTTTCTCTTCCTCGGAAGTGGAACATCCAGAGTATGCAAAATCATTTTTAGCAGCACGCTGTGCCGCCACTGACTAAGAGAAGGACAATTTGCTGTCAGTGCGCGCCCTTTGCTGCACTTCTTGTAGGAAAGGTTGAGATGACCCTTGTTTGTATCCACGCTTACTGAACAGATTTTTCCCTCTTAGATTTTTTTTTAGCACATTGTAAATACAGATTATAGTAGTTTTCTACTTTCCAGTCCTATTAATCATCGTGTGATTCTTTTAGAGAGATGTATTAGAGTAGTTCTGAGTTTATTAAGAAGAATTACGGTTACATGCGTACATGGCTATATTCAGCAGTGGTGAGAATCACCAAACACCCCACGATACATTATTACTACGATATTTCACTCATGATACGATATTTTGCAGTTTGCAGAGTATTGCAGAAACATATTCTGAGATTTATACAAATTATGTCCTCAAAGTTAAACTTTTTCAATATCTGTTTTATTTCATTAAATGTTTTTATTCATTTTACATTTTATTTATTTAAAAATGTAAAATGAAACTGTCAAGCACACCAACACAAAAAACCCCAAATGTTTCCATATGTTGGAGTCAGTCTGCGAACGAGTTGAATGGGCTCATTCAGAATGATGGCGACATGTTGCATTTAGAAATAAGACAGCAATTATTTTATTTAACTTCAAAAATCGGTCTGAGAGTAACTGCACTCAGTCCAAGTCAGACTGCAGTTGTTAAATGAAACGCAATCGTCAGGCAGCCACCGATGTGTTTTATGTAGATGGAGTCGAATTAATCTAAGTTTGCTTAGGTTACGTTGTCTCACGCTAGTGGTGCATGAGATGAACGCTTTTGTGTGAAATATTCAAAGAGCATTTTCCATTAAGTAATAAAATATTGATATTTGGTGTCCTGGTATCAATAAAATATTAACGCACAAATTATTTTGATACTGTGCCGTATGAATTTTTTTCCTCAGCCCTAAATTTTTAAATGTTTTTCAGAGAGAAATATTGTGTTTTTACTCCAGCACTATTTATCATAGAGATTAAGTTACTTGTTAATTTAAAAAACACACACAGTGGAACACTGTCAGTCATGGATTAGCCTCCCAGAGTCTGTACCTCGACATTATTGAACCAGTGTGGGATCATTGGAAAAAGAAGGCAGTCAACATCCAAAGAAGAGCTTTGAATGTCCTGCAAGAAACCTGGAGAAATATTCCTGAAGAGCATTTAAAGAAATTGGAAGAAAAGCTTGACTGTGTTGAAGGATAAATGTGGTCATGCCAAATATTAAATTTAAAACTTGTTAGAACAGTACAAACTATGCTTGCCTTCCATGTGTATTTGGACATATTTCAGTAAACAGGTGCACCTGTTTCTCATTTCCCTGGCAGAATTGTGCGTTGAAAACATTTATTAAAGCATTTATTCTTTTAATAATCATCTAAAATTCATCACTTCTCAAATACTTCTGGTGAATAACTTTGATGCAATACATTGAAGTATAGTAGGTAGAAATCTGCTCTTGCATCTGTAATAACAATAAGAAAGTGAGTGTTGGTGACTGCTTTGCTATTTTTACTGAAGTAAAACCTATAAGTAGGCCTCCTCCTTTCACCTCTACTTGCAACCCCCTAAAGCAAGTCCCGACGTGGTGATTGGACAAAATGAGGACATCTATTCTGTCTGACAAGAAAGCACAGGATGGAAACTCTTTCAGTATATAATGTACACCGTATCTGCAAAAGGCTTTGTTCTGGTTGGATGCTTTTATTTTAACTGTATTCACATGACTGTTTTTAATATATCATTAGATTTAACGAGTAGTACTGAATCATATAAGGTACTAAAGGAAATGTTTGGGAAATATATTTAAATATAAGTAGCAATAGGGTATATGAGAGTACTCTATTGTAAGCATTGCAAGTTTATTTTAAATTGTATTGTTGTGTTTTGTTTTTTATGGAAATAATCAGAGTGGCCGCCAGTCGGCGCTGTGAGTCACTTCTGTTTGTTTACATTAGCGACGTGAGCGACACATAGTGGTCATTCCATGTTACTACGGCGCAGGGAAAGAGTTAAAAGTCCAAAAATCCTATTACGGTCTCTGTATGATAACGCTTTAATTGAAGTAGACACGTCACGTGGTCGGAAAGGAGCAGGCTGTGCTTCAGCAGGGAGAAAGACGCAGGCGCATCAGTCCCGTGTAGTGGATTTCTCCCAGCGGAACGCCATGGATTTTATGACAGATCAGGATGTGCAGAGGGTGAGGATTACTTTCACATACCGACGAAGACACACGGAAGAGCAGCTTATAGTTAAATGACCAATGCTCAGTTAAATCAATAACAATTTGATCACTGTTCGCTTCTAATAGAAAACAGTTTTACTTTTGCAATGTCGAATGCGCATCAGCAGCCTCTTCTGTATTATATATGGTAATAAGATTGTAATTTTTCGCTGTATTCAAATGAAAAGTATGCACATTTTTAAGTTCATTGCACAACACCCTTGCAGCCACAAGTGGTCTACTGACGTTAGCAAACGCCCCCTGTTTCAGCCAGGAAAACACCATATGTGCCTTTAGGAGTAAATCCCCCATTTTCCAACACTTACTCTGTTCATGTAAGCTACAGAAAGGCAGGAACTAACGGAGGCCATGCTGTAATCTTATAACCGTGCACTAGTTTGCAAGATTATAATAGAATATTTCTAAAATGTACATACTTAAACTATCTGATGGCAACTATTTTCCAGCACATTCTCCGCGATTGGTTGCAATCCGAAGCATCAGAAAACAGAACAACGCTTCGGATCCACAGAGCGAACAACAAACAGTTCATTAAAACATGTTTTTTTCCTCTTGTTGGACTATGATGCAGCTGTCATACTTAAGAATCAGTATCACAAGACAATCTTTAGCCAAGAATTAAAAAGAAAAAAGCTCACATATTTTATACACCTGTTTTAATGTAATTATGTAATTTTAAACTGGGAATGTCTTAATATATAGAATGTGTTTCATGTATCATGGCTGTGGATTAAACTCTGGGTGTGCCTTCAGTTTGAAATGCGAATGAGACCTTTGTGTGAAAAACAGGCTTGAAAGGTTATTAGGACGAGCCTCGATGCTTCAGTTATTGCTGCTTCTGTCCCGTAAGTGGCTCAAACCGACTTTCCTTCGGCTTGATAGTACCAGGAGGATGGATACGTGGTTCTGGACGGGCTGCTGACCTCCCAGGAGTGCGATGAACTGAGGCAGAGGATGGCAGAGATTGTGGAGCGGATGGACGTCCCTGAACACTGCCGCACCACCTTCTCCACCTACCATGATGAGCAGCTAAAAAAACAGGTGACCCAATGAGCAACGTTGGACAGGATCTTTAATACTGTCAGCTTTCCAATGAACAATGTTTCTTTCACATGCTTCCAATGACATCACCACTTGCAGATGCAGGTACGGCATGTGAATTAGTGCACTCCCTCATTAGTGATCAGACCCATGTAGTCTTTCTACAAATTAGCTCCCTTCAGATTTACAGTTATTTGCCTCGACCTCTTTGACCCTGCTACCAGACTCTTATGTCAACAGTGTAGTCAGTGTCGGTGTCTTTCCCCTCTGACCTGCAGGGAAACGCTGACTATTTCATCACTAGTGGAGATAAGATCCGATTCTTCTTTGAGAAAGGGGTTTTTGATGACAAAGGTGAGCTCCAGTGAAATTCCTTCTACACTGTCAGTGATTTCTCATGCTGTGAAACTCCAAAATGAAATGATGCTTTTCTCACCTTGCAGGGGAGTTTATTGTACCCAAGCAGCGGTCGCTAAATAAAGTTGGACATGGTGAGCTTTTGGGGTGTTCCAACAACACGTGGCCCAGAAACTGCTGCCCAAAATCTCCTAACTGCTAGTCTTTTTTTCTTTTAGCACTGCATGCCTATGAGCCTTTGTACAAAAAGGTTACACATTCGCCCAAAGTCCAGGTGAGCTAACAGGTTGACGGAGTGAAAGAATGATTTACTGAGTCACAGAATAACTAACTCTCCAATGAAATGTCATTCTCCTAGGGCATAGCTAAAAAGCTGGGCCTAGTAAGTCCTTTGATTCTCCAAAGTATGTTCATATTTAAGGTAAAGTGTTTTAAACGGCCTTGCAGTGTTAGACAATGCTACATAATGACTTATTAAAATGTAAAGATTGAAATAAGGACTTCATCTTTTACAGCAACCAGGCATCGGTGGGGAAGGTAAGAAAATTCAGCTGAATATTTTTGTCAGTAATGAATACACATTTCCCATTACATTTTTTTAACCACTTAAACAAATGTAAGAAAAAAATCCCTTCTGATCCTTATTTTTGTCTTATATTAAAGAAACTCAAATTTGGTATAAAAACATGAAAGTAAAGGTGGAAAACCATGTAAATAATGGAAAATTTACACCGTGGCCACGTTATTACGAATACCGGTGAAATCTGTTCTGTCATGAATTCCACCTTTTGTGAAACATTCATCTTTTTGCCTTTTGTTGATGGTAATTCATGTTAACGGGGTGCCAAAATACTGCCATGACGTTTCATTCTAGTGAAAGTGAGGCTTGAAAGTGACTAACCTAAACGCAGGTTGGCATTATTCTAAATTCCATCAATATTTGTTTTGTAATGTAGCTGAATTTAAGTTGCAGTAGGAACCTTTTTTAAGTTTAAAAAGGTCAGTGTTTTTCCAGATACTGTATAATATGACCTCTTTTTTGTGAGTCCAACCCATGACTGAAAATGTTCCATTGTGTGTTTAGTTGTATTCAGGTATGCTTTAACTGCATTGGCAGTGCGTTTGGGGTCATTGTCATGGTGATGGTGTTGCATGGTGGTTCAAAATCCGACCGTACTTTTCTGCCTTTACAATTCCACCACTTGAAATTTAGCCCTAAACAATGAAAGACTCCATCATATTTTACAGATGGCTATACGCACAGATTTTAGGTCTGCCACTTCTTTCTGTCCAGTTTCCTTACATTTCTTAAAGACACACTGCACACCAAGGCGAGATATGCCAAGTTTTCGGCTGATAGCTGATTGGGAATTACAGTGTCACTGACAAAATGTAGTTTTATGGAAAGGAGATTTATTTTTGTGACAGGCATCTATTAACAAAAGTAAACACAGCACTGGTTCATCCGTTTAGTTAGATGACTTATTTATTCTTGAATAACTCATGGATCAGGTTTAGCTTTGCTTAACAAACAGACAAAAAAAAAAAAATCTAAAATCAGGTAAAAGACTGGACTGAAAATGAGTGACAAAGCAGAAAATGTCCAAAGAAAAACATTGAAAGACCCTCAGAAAGCCTGGAGAACTTTTCCTGAAGACATCTTTAAAATGACAGGAAAGCCTCACCCAGTGTAAAAATCTGCCAGATCTAACATGTGGAGCTACCTGCTGTGACTAAGAGACCACCTGAAAGAAATCATACACATCTAAAATATATATGAGGATCAGTTTTGTCATTGTATTTATGAAGTTTAGAAGGGGTTGTCTGTATACATTTATATCATTTTAAATTATATCCATAGCAGATTCTTGTGTGTTTCTTAGTGACACCACACCAAGATGCCACATTTCTGTACACGGAGCCCCTGGGCAGAGTTATGGGAGTGTGGATTGCCCTTGAAGATGCTACTATTAACAATGGCTGCCTGTGGTTTATCCCAGGATCACACAAAAGTAAGTAGCTACCAGAATACTGTCTAAATACTGTATATGTTATCCAGATACTGCTCTGCCACATATTTCAGAAATAGTTTTTGAGGTAAATTTATTGCATGTTATAATTTTTTCTTTTTTCTTTCTGCCCCAGGCGGTATCACTAGACGTATGGTGCGTACTCCAAAGGGCACCTTTCCTCTGACGGACTTTATCGGTAGAGAGCAGGCTTATGATGAAGAGAAGTTTGTTGCTGCACCGGTTAAAAAAGGTCATTTAGCACGAGTCTAAATTTAGTCGGTGATTGATGTACGAATTTTTGAGTTTTTTGACATTTCGCAACAGAAATTGTAAAAAAACAACCAAAAAAAGTTGCTTATAAAGAAACTTTTGACCATCCACAGTTGAGGACAGTTCACCCTAGATTGAATGCCATGACTTTTTTTTTTTTTGC
>VOQK01002647.1:0-12844 GCA_015052645.1 Benitochromis conjunctus
ACGTGTACTTATCAAAAGAGTAACGTTGACTAGATTTTGAAGCGGCCCTGATGAAGTTGGTTTTTATATTGAGGGCTCAAAATAATAAAAGTGTTAAATTTGTGTGGCTCTTAAATTGGCAAACTATAAATTATAATTGATTTCCCTTCTCCCAAAGCTAAACAAATGGCCATCAGGCTTAACCAAGAATTGTACTCAAGCCATGATTATGTATAAGACATGATTAGGGTCTTATTGTAAGGTATTCAGAATTATTGTGCACCTCGATTGCTTTAATGTCAATAAAGTCAGTACATGAGCACCTACTGTTTACCTGTGTTTACTCTGCTTTACAGTTACATATTCCATCCGTCCAATAAAATACTTCACACTTCAACAACAGTTTGAATCTTCCAAGCAGCAGCTCTACATCCCAGGAGCATGTGCGTGCGTTCACGGTCAGTCCTGATCTGTGGGGATCCAAAAGTATTCCACCACCTTCCTGCTTCTGCGCAGAGGGGCTGAGTCGGGTCGCTCTCCTCCATAGGCAGGCAGCTCGTCAAAGTGACTCGGACCCTGATCCCTCCCCGTGTGTGGGGCTGTCACCCTGAGCATGGTCCTGAGTAAATGCAGTTCACAATTAATGCACAACAGTGGCCTTGAACCAGAGAAAACATTACCTTTCCCCCCCAAAGTTTTTCTTTGTAATGAGAATTTTAATCTTACTTTGTTACCATGTCTGAACGATTATAGTTTGTGTGGCTTCACCCTGGTGGCCACTGTTTTTGTTTACCTAGATGAACTCCTTTCAGGCTCTTCAACGCTGGACTCTGGAGTGGAGATGTATACAGGATCTCCTTCCTGAACAAAAATCATAACATAAGCTGCTGTCACATCAAAAGCTTTACTTTTTAAATGTCCTGTATTGTAGTCCTTGTGAGTATGAGATGTAGGATCGTCTCACTGTGAAATTTCTTGGAGTGCCATCTGGATTTTTGAGGATTTTAACCCTCTGGTCACTTTCAGTCATGCACAGGAAGTAGCTTTTGATGTGGGCTTGACACTGTTGAGAAAAAAATCAATTTCACCTGAACATTTTATTTCAAAGAGATGAAAATGTACAAACTAAACATTTTTTGTTTCAGCCTTGTTGCAAACGCGTGACTTTCAGTATTGTACGACAGTGAATCACTCAGGGACATTTTATTAGATGCAAATAAAAATTTGAACAATATATTTTATGCTCAATTCAAATCATTTCTACCGTGACCGTTTGGAGATAAGGGGTAGGAGATGGCACAAAAGGTACACAGTAGTGTCCACTGTTTTGTAATTGTTCAGTGGGCGTGAGAGCAGTGATGCTGTCTTACTGCTTTATTCTGCCGCAGAGCCTTCAGGTCTTCCTGAGCTTGAAACGCATCAGCCAGCTCCTGGTACTTCTCCCTCCAGCTCAGGCACTCGGCTACTCTCTCCTGCCTCTCCTTCTCAGCCAGATGCCTCTCGGCCTCGACTTCCCGCCGAGCCTGGTTGGCTCTTTTGCTCTCCTCTTCTGATGCCATCGCTCTACGTTTCCAGTTCATCTCACTGCAAAGGGAGAGGATGAAAATGCATGGTAAAACATCATAGCCAGTCTGCACAGGAATAATATGGACTGCATCTTCATGCACCTTTAAGCTAAATCCAGTTAAATCTTTAAACCGTCTTGTCTTCAGCCTGCTGTGAAGCGTACTCTCATTCTGGTCTGCAGTTATTGAAAAGCAAGAAAGAAAAACCCTAAGACGTGAATTGAAAATGGTAAATGGACTGGTTCTTATATAGTGCTTTTCTACTCTGAGTACTCAAAGCACTTTTGTTAACTGTGTCACCCAGTCAGGTTTATGATTTTTGACTCGAAGTCTGTACAAAATATGCACCCCTGGACTTTGGTACTGTTCTTCACACTCTTAAAAGAGTCATCTTGTGTTGCGTTCACAGGCACAACACAGAGATCATGTGAAAACTGTGCAGTGAAGGTAAACAAGTACAACTTTTATAGACTTTCTACACTCTTATTTAGCACAGCAGCCTCTTAAAGTCCTTTATATACTGTATGAAACTTCTTGGAGTCAAGTAGGCCTCCTCTGTTTTCTCCTCCTCTGCCTTCCTGATGTGACTCAGCTGATTTGAATTTTCTCAGAGCTATGGACTGAAAGGCTGTTATTGTTGCACCATCACGGACAATCACACTGAGTTTTGGGAAATTCCCTTTGAAGATAAATGGGAAATCCAAAAAAACTCTAAAAACAACAGTCAAAGTAATCACACACACATACACACGTAAACATTTTCATAGGTCTAACATCCTGATGTTAGAATTGATCTTTCCTGTATTCCCAGCATTAGATTGGATTTTTAAAACAAGCTTGTGTATTTGGTATATGACAGAGCACAAAATGCATTTTAATTAAAAAAAATCAGAATAGCTAAGAAATAAAATAACACTTGAATGAGCTTTTTTTTTATCACACTCAAAAAGTCAGACGTTTTTGACAGGAAAGTAAGGAGTGAAGAAGACATCTCTAACTAAAATTTGTAAATAATTTCTTCTTGGGCTCACATGGTGTTCTGTTAGACATTGATTTATTGCTTCACTCATTTACTCAGAATTCTTTCTTGGCAGTACAACGTCTTATTTATGTAGAAGAAGCTAGGACAAAAGCACAACAACTCCTATTTTTCATTAATGACAAAAAACCCTGAAGGCAAAAATGAGAAAAGAGAGGTACTTAAGATAATTAGTGGGATGTAAGAACATCAGTCACAGTTGCCAGGTAAAATGTAGCTACCTCTCTTTAATTTGGACATTTTCTTGGGTGATCTTCCTCAGCTTGTGTCGGAGGTCATCCCTGTCTGCCTCCAGGCTCCTGCTCTCCTGCAGGAGCGCCTGTTTCTCTCCAGACACCCGATCCAACTTCAGCTTACTTTCAAAATAGTTCTTCTCTGTTTGTGCCTGTAAAAGCTGCACGTTCACGTGCTGCAGAAAGAAAAAGCAGATGTCAAATTAGGTGTTACGGGCTTTGATTGAATGAACTCGGTCCAATGATAATCTTCCTGTTTGATTCAGAAAATTCATTAACTGTGGTTAAACCAACAAAGGAACTCAGCTGGAAAACTGCATCTAAAAGCACTTTGAATTAATTCTGCCTATGGAGATTACATCTGCAGTTTGTTGCATCAAAAACAACATCGTGGTGTTAAAGATGACTGAGTCATACAAAAATAATTTCCCATCTCTTTACGATCTGATGAAAGTTTAGAGTTGAGCACCAACTGGAGACGTCCATGTCCTGTCATCACTTTACTCTTGGTTGTTAATGCAAAATAAATAAACAATGCCTTGCAGCTTTGCTCATTAAAGACATAATTATAGTAATAATGATGATTCATCATATTTTTTATTTACAGCTTTTTTTAATTAAATTTCCTTTCGCCCTTTAATCTGAGAAAAGGTTTGCGTTTGGCACCAGAAGGAGATGTTATGCTTCCTTATTTCATCACTTCAGAGCTTGTAAACCATCAGGTTTTGATCTTTAAACGGAGGTCTCTTATTAGTTACACTCATAAAAGCAAAGGTAAACAGAATTCACAGTGCTTTCCACAGATGAGTGTCTCAAAGTGCTTTACTGGGGCCAACACACAACAGAGCCAACACTATTAGAATAAACTCACGCTGTTGTGTTTTTGGTGCTCCAAACGCTTTGCAGAGTGCCCTCTGGTGGACAGACTATGCAACATCAACACTCATAACGTGGTTGAAGGGTGTTTCTCCTATTTCTTTATCTGCCATTATAATTGCCGTTACTTACAGAATGGCAAATAACTAATCAATCAGGATCCACTGGGTGGTGAATATTGTAAATATTGCTTCTAGTCTCATAATAGTAACAGAAAATGCCATGTGGCAACCTTTTCACAAGGTAAAGAAAAGAAAACATAAAATACTGCAAAATTTTACACTTTTATTTCATTAACATAGAACAGTATATATTCTGTCCTATTCTGGCCCTTTTGCACTGTTATTTATTAATTTGATAATATAAAGAAACAGTCAAATGGGTCTGCCGCGAAGGTCTTTTTATTTAGCTTTTTCTCGACAAGAGCGTAGCTTTACAGCACAGAGGTAGATAACTTATCAAGTGTTAGACAGAGACAGTTATCTTATTCTTGCTTAGTCACTGTTCACGTTATTGCTGATGAGATAAATATCTCATGGTCTATATGAATGCATATTTATTGTTCAGAACTGCATTTACCCACAAATCAAAAGGAATGTTTAATTAATAATAGTAGCAGTACTTTAAAATTACATTTGCGCTGCGTTTTCCACAATGATCGACCTCTGAAGGAGCATGTATGACATGTACTAACACAAATGATTCCTTATATTTATCTTCAGTCTGTTGCTTAATCGATCAGCTTTCTCTGTCATGTGTTTACCTCCTTTTTAAGCTTCTGCAGCTCTTCACTCAGACGTCCCCTGTCAGCTTCAGCTGCATCCTTGTCCCGCTGAAAACCCAGGGCCCGAGCCTCAGCCACAGCCCTGCTCTTCTCTGCCTCCGCCCTGGACTCCTCTGACTCATCTGCAGCTCGCGAGCATAACATCGACCTTTGCTGGCTCTGGTACAGCTTCTGGTTCAGCTGATAGCGGTCACAGAGAGAAAGGTGAGTGTGTACTGCAGTGACATGATCAAGAAACAGTAGACGCCCGCCTTTGTTTTACCCACGTAATGTGATTCTAGCTGAATGGATATAGGTTAGCTGCATAACATGCATCTCCTTCATACATTCGTATAAGATGTCTTTTATAAAACTAGATCTAAAACTTCAAACACTTCAACAAGCTTTTCTGGACATAACATTTCATTTATAACACCTACTTTTATTTAAAGAGCGCCTACTGTGAAGATCCCTCATGTTCCCACATTGACACAGTAGCATTTCTGAAAAGACAGTCACATTTCCTGCCACAAAGTGCTCCCCTATAGGATACCACAGCCAAATAATCCTCTCTGTGTAGGGTCAAGCAGTCAGGCCTGTACGGTTCTCCTGGTTTATGCTACACATTCAGCTGCCCACTTGTCAAAAACATGGTGAGGAATGGCCGCAGCAGTTTTGTTTTGTTTTATGCATACATTTCAAAATATAAAAAGATCACATATTTTGCTGTAACGTTTGTCTAACGTTTAAAGCTGGCACATAAACACTGTTTGATAGAAGCACACGCTGTTTTGCTGCTGTTTTAACATGTGGATTAATTATTAATGTCCTGGAGAACAGGAAGCTGCTATAAGCCAATTGTAACTGGATGTAACTGAATCCAAGGACAAGGTTTGAAAGAAGAAGATGTATTGATTCCTTCCAAAAAAGTCTGATTGAATACCATATAGGCGTGTGGTTATACTTTCTTTTTGGTGCTCATAAGTGGCCCACTTTTTAATCTCTTGGTTATTAGTGCCGTCTGATAACGCTGCTTGGCTGTACCTCCTTGACTTGAGCCTGGAGCTCCTGGTTCAAGTTTCTGAGGTTCCTCATGGTCAGCTCACTCTCTGTGCGCATCATAATTCGTTCCATGTGGATCTCATTTGATAAATACTTGTTTTCTTTCTTCAGGTCCTCACATTCCTGAGAGAATTTATTAGTGACACGCAGAGTGAAATAGAAGCTACAGAGTCAAATTCATCGTAAGAAATGATGACCTTTACAAGTTCTCATTATATTTATAGCATTTTCACATTCATCATGCTTGTTGTTTTACGGTTTATGTCGTCTTTTTAAGATCATTTACCTGGCCTTGGAAATAATCATTCGAGCGTGATCATTTTTTACGCTCGTCTGGGAAACTCTTTTTAAACAATGAATTAATTAAACAAACAAAAATGTCCAAACGCACTCATTAACCCTGCTGCTAAAATCAGAATACCCCTCCGTGGTTTGGTGAAGTAAAGGCTTTCTTCACTGTATCTACAAACTGTCATGTAATTTGAAATGATGAAATGTAGAAGGATTGAGCTTCTGAAGTAAGAACTTAGATATCTGAGAGGTCATCAGTGCACTGGCTTACACAACAGGAATTATTAATATTTATCAGACATTTCCTGAAAGGATGTGCTTACAGTGAGGCTGGTGGGATGAATGTGAAATGTTACACCTGCTGTTATGAGCCAAATTAGCACTCAGCAGTATAATCTACAAAATAAATAAATACAAATAAAAAAGGTTTCTAAAAGTGAATAAAGTGTGTGTTAATTCTGTAACTGCTTTTACAATTCTCTGAATATTCAAATGCTGAATCGAGTTAATACGGATTATTTAATCTCAGCGTTACATTTTGTAAAAAAAAAATTAATAAAATAAAATTAGTGTCCTTTTCTACCCTCTTACCTTCCTCTTTCTGACCAGTTCCCCCTGCAGATGATTGAGCTGGAGGAAGGAGCCATTGGAGCTGACAGCGCTGACTGGCCTGACCGCCCGCACAGGCCTCCTGGAGGGCCTGGAGAGGACTTTAACTTCTTCCGTTGCCCCATTTTTGAACCGGCTGCCTCTGTTAACATTACTGCTGCTCATGGAGAAAGGTTTGTACAGGCTGTCATCTAGCGAGGACGTCCCAGCCGTCTGCAGATCTGTGTGCGATCTGGCCCTGATTGACATTTCAGCGAAAAAGAGAAAAAAACAAAACAACTGATGCAGTTTTGCCAAAATGTCAGTGTCGCCAAAGGAAAACAAGGGCTCCCGGTTTGTTGTTAGAACATAGGCCAGCAACCTGAATAAAGTTCTCAGTTTCATGCTTGGTTCACCGGGTGGATCCTGTCACCAGCCCAGCTTCATTCAACATTTATTGGGCAACACGATAGGAGAAAACGCACTGAGGCAAACAGTCTCTGTGTTTTGGTAAGAGGACACCTTCTAACCCTTTAAAAGCCTTAAAATTATTTTAAAAAATTAAAATATTTCATATTTATATAATCATAAGCATATTTTACACGTTAACAGGCAAGAACAAAGATGTTCCTTCCTGGTCAAATGGAGAGAGGAGTGAGAGGAAACAGGACAGGGACAAGGCCCGATGCGACTCACTGGGTTTTTGGGGTTTTTGTTTGAGAAATTCAAAAAGCCAGTGGTGTCAATTTTTCATGTATTTAAAGGTTTTCCAATGAACTTAACTAAGGACCAGTAACCACCACTGAAGTGGAACTGGAAATATAGCCTCTTTGGTACCCCGGACGATACTAATGCTAAGTTTCAAATGTTGATAAATCTAACTTAATAAAGACATAAAGATGCCAAACTATGGAGATGGGACTGGGACTGAGCATTTGTAGGGCACATTTTCCCAGCTCACTTGGTAAGAAATACATAAAGCACATGCTATATAGAAGCTAAATTCTGTATTTATGGTATACCTCTGCATTCCCCTTTTGTATCAGAATAATAGTTAAACATGCCTGTTGTATACACGTTTTGATTACATTTGTTTTTTATCTATACTTGAAATGTCACGGAGACGTATTCTTGTGATGTCAGATTTCATTTTCATGTTTTCACACTTTTTTTTTTACTGGTTTGTGCTTTTCTCATTCTACAGACCAAGGAAGTGTGACCACTTAACGTCTTTTCCTGGGCCTATCAGTGCACCAGCAGTCTACTGCTTTCCCACAGTCTGAAGAAAGCAGGAAGTGCCGTTATTTACACAACAGTCACTGAGTCATTGTAGTAGGACATGCTGAACTGCTTTGCTTCCTGCAGTAGAATGAAAATGGTGATACTGCAAGTTTAACACAACAGGGGAAAGCGCTCCTCATTCTAACGTGCCTTTAACTCGTGATTATGACGTGTTCAGATTACCAAATGCCAGGTCTGATCACATGATCAGAGATTACGTTGCAGAAGCAAGCATCGTTTTTATTGAAAGGCTAGTTTAAAAAAACTCGAATGAAGAAAAGGTTAAATGCATCAGCCGAGCTGATAATTCATATGCACTCAATAGGTGATTAATACTTAACCTTAGTGCTCAATCAGTGAAAAAGACACAATTTAATCGTTAAAAGAATTTAATGCAAAAACATCAACAAGTCCGTTCACTGAAAACCATTCAACTATATTTTGATCTGAGAGGTGTTCTCATCTAATCATGAAAGTTAGTGCATTTATTCATTTATGTGTTCACAATAAAAACAATTGGTACGTACTAAGAAGGAAACTGCAGTGAGCTGTTTTACATGATGTTCCAGGCTTAAGCATTCAGTGTGCTACTTCTTATTTTTATTATCCCAAATGATTTGATCCCAAATATCTATCATGTAACTTTTGGTCCATGTGGACTATACTATATAAATTATCTTGCAGAATACCATGAAGCACTTTTGCTTACGTTACTATGCATAAAGCACCAGGGAAAAAACTCGCTGGTCACAAATTCACAAAATGTGCAACAACAGACCATGAATCATAAATAACCGTGCTTCTACACATGAATTTTATCACTTTGCTTTCCAGGCATGCACCCTTCCTGAAGGTGAACATTTTTTTAAGCATCTTTTTCTTCCCACTGTCTGCAAGTGCATATGTAGTCCTCATAAAGGGACTCCTGCAGTTTCTCTCTATGGCAGTGGAAAAGCCCTGTGTTAACTGTTGTCGTGGGTTGGTGCTGTATGAATAGATTAAAACTGGCTTATTTTTTCTATACTTTTAAAAATATACAACACTATATTATGGAATACAATTCTTTCTAGTCTACTGATTGGTAAAAAAAAAGATTTATGATTTTATTTTGGAAAATAAATGGTATAATATCAACACTTTGTCTGTATTTTGTAAGCTCTGTTGATGGAAAGGAGCTGGGGCTGATACCGTGCTACATGTTGAGTCGCTTTATGAAATGAAAAGATCAAACACACTATTGATCAATGCATAATCGATGTAGGACTTAAAACAATTAAAAAGTAAACAAGCACACAGCAGTTTAAACAATCATAAATGCATATGCACCATTACTGTGAAAGACCATGAGCCGTGATTTTTTTTTTTAACTTTTTTGATCTTTGATGTGTGCCGTGAATGTGATGATTTTCCAATAACAGACAGCAAAAGTGAAGACAAGCAGAGGAACAGTGGGGAGGAAATTCCTTTTCCTACTGCCTGTGGAGTGCAAAAATACCTTCATCAGAGATGCTTACGAAGCAGAAAAGTTCCAAACACATGAATAAAGTACAAAAAAAAAAACATTTAAGAAGGCTTCTTTAACCATATCCACTTGAAAAGTTTGATTTTTTAAAAATGAATAAACTCTTCACCCAATTTACAGTTTAGATTATTATATCCTTTCATTTGATTTGTTTATATATTCCTGTATCTCTGCTTTGGAAATCATTGATATATTTTTACTGGTGACAAGATTAGTGCTTTAAATGTCATATATGTCATGCATCTGCAATTTGATCACCCAAACAACTACGTTTAGAGAGCTACTGTGAAGGTCTTTCTCTGGATGCGCATGCTATCTCCTAACAGGCCATAAAGCAGATTTGACCTTGTTTTTCCTGTTTCCTTTTCTCTTCCCTGTCACATTTGTTCTTGGGCTTCTCCCTCGGCTTCAGTTTATTTGGTCCTCCACACTCATCCACGTTGGGTATCTTTTGTCATACACGACATGGCAAGACTTTGTTGTTTGCCATCATTTTTACCTGTGGTTTTTGCCCTGCTTTTACAAACCTGTGAATCCACTTTAGATAAAGGTAAGGTTTTTGTATGTTTGTTTCTGCCTGCACATTTAGGACTGATCCTGGGATATCCCACAAGTCTGGCTTTTCAAAGTCTAAAATTTCATAGTTGTTAAGAAGTTTCACTCGTGTTTCTGAAATGTCTTTTAAGACTGCCATCAGATTTTATTGTTAAAGGAATATTTTGAAGATGTTTGACTCCTTCTATGACTTTAAACTTTAACCAGTCTTTTTCTGCCATAGTCAAAAAATATTAGCAAAAGATAAAACAAAAAAAAAGACTTTTTAAATGTTTTATTGAGTATTCTTTGTCACACCAGGAGTGTGTGTGGGCTCATATTATGGTTTATTTCTTTATAAAGCAGATCTTATTTGTACACACTGTGGTTTACCTGTATATTCATATGTATACTTTAGATCATAAGGCTTTTCAAAGTACAGTCAGCATCAAATACATTCTTCTTTTACATCCATCCATGTTTTAAAGTTATTTATTTACAAAGAAAATGAGCTTTATAATGTTTTTGTTAGTAATTTCTCAGGGTTACAGAGCCACTGGAGTCTTCCTGCTTATAGAAGGAGGAACCTACACCTTGAACTTCACTGCTGCCAGGGATGCCTGTCTTTCACTAAATGTCACCATAGCGACGGAAATTCAGATATCGCAAGCGATACAACATGGACTGGAAACGTGCAAGTAGGTTGAAAGCATTTTACTAGGGTTTAATACAGGCAGGTATTCTATACTGTCAACCCATATGCAGTTTTCAAGCTTTCATATTAATAAATCGTGCACAAAAACAGGTGATTGACAGTAATAGCATACAAATGTTTTAGAAAACACAAATAACTGTCCCAAATACACAAGATCGATGTGTTGCATAAGCACTTGGGTCCATATATATTTGGTCAGTGAGACTTTGTTTTTGGTCATTTTGCCTCCCTACAGCATCACCGTTTAAATCAAACCAGAGACTATTTAAATCAAGGAGTTTGTGTTTGTGAATTGTGAATCGCTGCAGGAAACTGCATGTGACAAATAAAGGTCGTATAGGTCAAAGGTCAAGGTCAAAGGTGAATTACACACAATCCCTGATTTTCTGTGGCTCAAAACTAATTGGACAGACTAACCTAATTTTAACCATAATGATTGTTGTTGAATGAAAATCTTTCGACAGCTGAAATCTAGAACTCATGGACATCAACATATTTTATTTTTACTATTTTAACAGATATGGCTGGATAGCTGAACAGACTGCAGTCGTCCCAAGAATTTCCCCTGAACCAAACTGTGGCCAGGGCAAAACTGGGGTAGTGACATGGAAAGCATCAGCAGATAAAATGTTTGGCGCCTTCTGCTTCAATGCATCCGGTACTACTTATTTTCTTAGTTTAGAAGACTAATAAATGTTGATTCATTCATTACAGATCAATGTTTAGGAACGTTTTTATGTTAAGTTTCAGGGTTTTTTTAAATAATTGAACTAAGCTTTACACATCTGATATGACATCTAATAGGTAGAAGTAAAGTAATGTCTACTGCCAAGACCAAAGTGTCTGAGTGGCACATAACAATGTAATGAAATGATCAGTGTGATTTATTTGACCCACCAGTGGTTTTCATGTTGTGCCTAATTACTGCCTATAATGACTTGTAATGATGTCAGTCATCTGATCACTTAAACAGAACTGAACCTTTGATTTGCTCAGCATTAACAGATTTGGAGACAACAGACAGCCCACAATCCCCCACATCTTCAGCTCCACTGGTGACTCAAACCACACATTTGGTCACATCAACAACAAAGTCCATGTGCTCAACAAAAAATTCAATAACAGGAAAATCTCAGCCGACACTTCAGCCCACACCCTCAACTTCAGCTTTTGTTGTGCTCGTCAAGACATCGCGGTCAGCTAGGATTTCTTCCTCTGCCACCCCTTCTTTTAAAACTTTCTCAACCCATATTCCTGTTTCCTTGCCTCCCCTAACCACCCCGAACCCCCTTGATGTCACTTTTACCTTTTCTACTTCAACTTCCTCTGAGTCGGCGCTGCCACAGTCTGAGAGCACCGCAAAACCATCTCTGGGAGGTATGTTCTGGAATATCTGAGACACTTTTTCTTTTTTCATTGTTTGATTTTTACAACATCGTGTCAGCAAAAAAGAAAAAAGAAAAGAAATTTAGATAATTGATTTTAATCAAATTAGCTTCTTTAATTGTTTTTTTTTGTTTGTTTTTCTTTATCAGCTTTACATGTAACACTTATTGTTCTTGGCATCATTCTTCTGCTCCTGACAGCAGCAAGCACTATGTGGTACTTTCAGTTGTGAGTAATGTTTTCAGATGATCTGCATGGCTTAAAGCACTTAAGGAACAACTTTTGTTTCTTTGTTTGCAATAATGCGGTGTAATGATAATTATCTTGTATTAAAAACGCTTTTCCCTGTCTTTTTGAAAAAGGAATATTTTCGGGTGCTTGTCTCACTGGCAGCAGATGGATAACATCGAGACAGAGATGTGGAATTTCACTGACAGTGATATGAACCAGCTCGGCCAGTATGGACCGGAGGGGGACGATGATGAAGAAGAAGAATCAGACAGGAAGTACTCCAGTGATATCACTCTGTGTGTGAAGTCAGACATCAAAGCAAACTCTTCAGAGTAATATGACCATTTTGTGCAAGTCTTTGTAGGCACGGCTGTGTTATCTGATAAAAACAAGATTAGAAGATGATTTACATCATAAACGCTTTGGTTGATTGTTGTACTCATAAAAGTCCTTTTTCACAGACAGACAACGAACTCTGGCTCTATGTTAAGACTTGCTGTCATATACACATGAATGAAGATGGAAGCCAGCAGATGCTTCTCTCGTGGTGGTGGAGAGAAAAAATACAAATATCTAACTGACACACACCAGTCTTGTAAAATAATATTGAAAATACATGATAATAATATTAGTGTGATCTGTGTTTCTGTATTACAGACAACAGATACTAACAAACAAGCTTTCAAAGTAATAATATTATTACTTTTATTACTTCCCCACTTATTAAGAAAATTAATACCGTATGAAAATGAATTGTCTTGATGTTATTTACAAGTGTC
>VOQK01002653.1:0-11056 GCA_015052645.1 Benitochromis conjunctus
TAATGCTAAATAAATCTTTGTGTCATAGCTCCTCTCGTGTTGCCTGTTGTGTATGTGTAGAAATCCAGACTGGCTGACAGCTTGTAGGACAAATGAAGCATTTAAATCCATCCATCCATCCATCCTCCATCCATCCATCCATCCATCCATCCTCCATCCATCCATCCATCCATCCATCCTCCATCCATCCATCCATCCATCCATCCATCCTCCATCCATCCATCCATCCATCCATCCATCCATCCATTTTCTTCTGCTTATCTGGGCTGGGTTGCAGGGCAGCAGCCTAAGCAGAGAACCACAGACCTCCCTCTATCTGACCACCACTTCCGGGTTGTCCGTGGGCACACCAAGCTGTTCCCAAGCCAGCTGCAAAATATAATCTCTCCAGCATATCTCTAAGCGAGAGGCCAGCCACCCATTGGAGAAAGCTCATTTCAACCGCTTATAACCGCAATCTCGTTCTTTCGGTCGTTACCCAAAGCTCGTGACCGTTGGTGAGGGTAGGGACATAGATCAACCAGTAAATCGAGAGCTTCGCTTTTACACTTTTATGCTGATTCTCATTCCCTCATTCCCCTTCTATGTATATAGCCAGTCTCTAGCCATATACATAAAATGCGATTAGGCATAATGGTGCATAATGTCCATCTGTATTTAAGATGGTGAGGCAACATGGCAGTTTTTACAAAATGACTTCTATGTATTTTTAATGGATTAGTTCTAAATTTGAACTCACCCTCCAATTAATAGACAACTAAGTCACAGCTGGCTATGGTGATCTAAAATATGTCAAAATAACACATCTGACATGCAGTTTAAATCTAATAAACTGTCTAAAATGATCTGTCTTGACAGTGAATGTTTTAAAACTGTTGGCCGCTCTAACATGAAGACATTACTTGACGAGTGTTTTCGGGTCTTAGTCCTCGTCTCCGTATTTGTCGTGCTTAGTTTTTTATTTTGACAGTCTCTCGTCCTGTGTTCAGTGCGTTTAGTTTTGCTTCCCCTGTGTCATCATGTCCATTCATCCCAGTTGTTTCTGTGTATTTATTGTGTGAGTTTCCCAATGTTCATCTAGCTCAGGTACTCCATGTTTCGTATTTCATGTTTCGTGTTTCATGTTTAGTTGAAATCAAGTTTGGTTTCTGCGTGTCTGCTTTTGGGTCCACATTTCAGCCTTCACACGGTCTGTCAGTGCAGACCTTGACATTACTGTTTTTTTGCTGACATGTAAGCTACACAACCATGCAAGTAAATGTCAGTCCCTACCTCATGTTATAGATCTGTAGTTATAGAATTCTGTTTCTGTATGGAAATGGGTAGGTAACACTATCTTTGGGGTTTATTTAATTTCCATGAATATAATTTAGTATTTCTCATAATTCACTACTATCATCTGTCAGAGGATTTAATCTGAAGGTGATGAATGGTCCTTCCCCCGGCTGCAGTTGCTACTCTCCCCACTCAGTAGCTCATTAATTTCCTGCCCAAATATCAGCCTCCGTCGTAACCGACAGTGGGTGGGGTGGAGAAAGATCATATTTCATTATTATATTAATCAAACCCACATGCAGACTGGATTATAAATCAGGTGGGAAGTGACATTAATTCTGCAGAACCAGTTTGTGAATGTCCAGAAGCCCATCTTCAGGGTGTGGTAGTGTGGGGGAAAAGTCCATTAATTCCAGATCTGTATTCTTTTTCTCATCCCTTGTTCGATTTGAAAATTCATCAGACGCTGCTGCAGTATTGTGAAAGGCAATATGCTATACTTGGAAATTCTTGCAGCATTGCTGGGCGTTGTTCTAGTTGGGTTGCAGTGGTTGTTAAAAGTTATTTGAAAGTCTGTGTTTCTCAATCATATTCCTGTCAACCTTTCATACTGTACTGACCTTTTCTTTCTATTTAATTGGCATCTTTTCTTTAAGTACCAGATACGACAGACTGACCAACACCAGTAATTACATTTCCCAAAACAGATATTTCAGTTTTATATTTGTCGTTATGTTTAGTTTTAGTTTAATTCAGTTTAAGCAGACTGAAGGCCGAGACCATACCACTGACCTTCTGATTTGCAAACAACCCACTTGTTGAAACACAGGCACCCCGATGCAAACACAGCATTTTGTCAAGATCGTGGTCTCACCCTGATATAAATATTCCGGTTTAAATAAGCGTACGCACGATCTCTCATACTTAAATCGTCTGTGCTCATAAACTATCATAAAGAAAACAACAGATTCAATTTCATCACTAACGCTACTTCAAGACGTATTTACGACTCATGGTAACCCTCCTAAGCTTAACTTCAAGCCTCAAGTTAAGTTTAGGAGGATTACCATGTTGTTTTTTTTGTATGTAGCTATTATTGTATATGTTTCGGCTTGCTTTGAGCTTACCCACCAGTGACGCTTGTGTGAGCTTTGTTAGCATCAGCAAAATAAATAAAAGTGAACACTGTGCAATTACAGCATGAAAAATATCATTTTTATTAAAATTATTAGTCACCTTTTAATTACTGGAAAGCAGTGTTTGCTGAAGTCTATTATTCTTTTTTTCAGTTTCTTATTATTCAGTCCCGCGTCACTAATCCTTGCTGTCAAGATCTTTACCACATAGTCAAGTTTTTGCAAAGGAAAAGTGCAGTTTATGTAAGATTAGAAAGAAGGAAGTGTAAATGACAGCAAGTGCAAGTAAGGAAATGCGATGGATGACTTAGCAAAAAAACAAACTTGGTTAATACTATATGAAAAGCAGTAGTCATTGCTCACATGACACTTGCAGACTTTTTGGCTTTTCTTCTTTGACACGTTATCTATTCATCAGTTTCTCATAAACGTGCATTCATTTTTACATGTTTTTTTTTTTTTTACAACCTTGTCATTACTATGTACAAATTACTATGTACAGAATAAACATTTTCCCCAGGTGTTATTAATTGTGTCCCAGTGTGCACTGTTCAGTGGCGTCTGACATGCCACTGTGTGACAGCCTTTTGCTGTAGGCTATTTGTGAGATCTGCAGTTGCGTTGATGTGGCTGTTGGAGAGTCAATACCGTTTTGGAGAGACTTAATACAGAGTGCGGCAGTCAGTCGTCTCCTGAACGCCTTGCATAGAAACACGTAGATAAGCGGGTCTAGGCACACATTTGTTGCTGAAAGCCACAGGGTGGTTTCCTTGGCAAAGTAGAACGCATTCTGAGCCTTGCAGTCACTTGTTGCGCTCCGTGTTTGGGTCAGGGTATAGGGAACCCGGACAAAGTGAAATGGTGCAAAGCAGATAAAAAACACACCCACTACAACAAAGACCTTCGCTTTGGTTTTGCGACTGGCAGCCCGTGAGCTACTCTTTGAGGCTTTGTATGATTCATAAACCTTCTTGCTGATGAATGTGTAGCACACCACCATCAAAGCAAGCGTCCCCCAAAAAATGACCTAGACAAACAAAACACGAAAAGGTGAAATCAGAGGGGCACCTCGCAGCTTTTCTCCAATTAATTTATGTCAGCAGTAGCAATAACATTCTAATAACATAGTGTATTCTGTTTAAATGAGCTGACTTTGAAGTGCAGATATATTAATAGCAGCACTTCTCTATTTTGTGAAATTTGCTTATACACATGCCTATGAGTAAGATTAAAAAGTTGACAGCACTGTCATTTGCGGTGAATAGCTGATTCTGAAATCTTATGCTAAACGGAAGGAGGTTGAATATGAATGCTTTGCTTAAATCTCAAAGTATTTCCTTAATTCATAGTTACCTGACAGAAGTAGTTGAAACCTTCATGCCACAGCAAGCCAGCCGGGCTCTTCATGGACGTGCACTTCAGTCTGTTTCCAGACAGACGCGGCGGCTTGTCACTTAGAATAACGTTGGGTAACGCTAAAGATAACATTACCACCCAAACAGCTACACTTAGTATCTGACCAACACGGACCCGCTGAAGGGCACACTTCCCAAAGGGCCTGACGATCTTCAGGTAACGATCCAAGCTAATGAGGCCCAGCAAGAGGATGCTGATGTACATGGTGATGTAAAAGAGCACCGCAGAGTATCTGCAGTGGAAGGCGCGTAGCTGCCAGGAAACCACACCTGCATCCGTTAAGATTTTCAGAGGGATGGTCAGAGTCATGAGCAAGTCAGCCACCACCTGTTGAATGAATATTAACTTTGTTATAATAATGCAGGCGTTTTTTTTTGTTGTTGTTTCCTTATTTTGCTGCGGCGACTAAACCTACAAAGCAAAAGCCTCGGTGTCTTACCACATTTTTTAGGAAGACCAGAAATGTTGAAGTGCTTCGGATACTGAAGAAGATCCATGCAGCGAGAGAGTTCAGGATCAGAGCAACTATAAAGAGGACACTGTATAGGCAGGGGAAAACCACAGCTGTTATGCTGGTATCCCGAACACACTTGATGGAGGTGGTGTTGGACAGGGTGTTGTTCATACTGTGATCCTTAGTTGACTTTTGACAGGGTGAGAGAGTAAAAAAAAAAAAAGATGACATCATATAAGATAAGAAATTATAAAAACACTATAATATGCTGTTTCTAGAATCAGTATGAAATAATTATAGCATTATTTTCTCTATCTCTCAGAAATCCCTAATAAAATATAGCTAAAGTACTTGTAGATACATGTAGATACAGACTTAATATATACTTTAAACACACAGTCTGTGCTTCTGTTCATTCTGTGTTCCCTATGTCTGAAGAATAGCACCAAGGTTATACACATGGACTGTCGCAACTAATATACACTGCTTTCAAACCTTTGTCTGGTTTAGTGTGCACTCAAATGTTAATTAGATTTTCTGCAAGTTACATTGGTAGGCAAATTAAGTATTTGTGCCCAGTTTCAAAATGTAACTTATCTACAAGCTGTACATGAAAAGCCAGTAATTGATTCTTACCTTCTTTTTGTGTCTTTATCGTCTGTGTCTGTGGCGCATGAGAAGAATAATGTCAAAATACAATGGAAAATACAATGTTTCTTAAAAAGGAAGAAGTGAAATAACAAATTCCTCTTTTTTTCTTCTTAGCAAATGAAGGAAAATAAAAACTGAAAACCTCTTGCTATTATTTTAGTTCTTTAATCAGTCCAGAAATACTGGTTCTGGCCTGAGGTTTGAATCTCTATGTCTTTCTTGGTATTTCCTCCCCTACTGACTCTCTCTTTTTAAGTGTTTTTGTGTGTGTGTGTTTGATGCTCTTACAATGGGTGGTCCCTGGAGCTAATGTGTGGCTGTCTTGTCACAATCCCAATGAGTTTGCCAGTCTTCCTCCGGGTGAAAGACCCTTTCCTTCCTTGCTTCCTGTTCCAATTGTCTGCTGAGAGGCTTGCTCTACTCCGTGCCAGTCCTTCTGCCTCCGCTAGCTTGCGTCAGACTTAGTAGCTGTTAAGAGGCGAACACCACAGCCACAGACTTACTTAGCGGCCTCTTGCACCCTACAGCTCTTCGCTCCACCTCGCAGATAATGTTCAATACTTACGCCTTGTTTCAAAAAGTCTCTGCCAGCTGTGGTTTCAGTGGGCAACAATAACATGCACAGCTTGCACATTGCACTTACTGACTTCTTTTGAAATGAGAAGCAAGCTCTTCCATGATGCATCATATTTATTGTAAAAAATTGAGAAGAAAATGATATTATTATAAATTGCCTCTATTTGAAACAGTGTGTATTTTCTGTAAATAGTATCAGATTACAACAACCAACGACTGATTTACCATTCCCTCCCAATCTCACTTTCTTGTTAAAAATAGGACATTCTGAGAACATTGCAAAAATAACTTCCTGTGGGATTTTGTTTGGATTTGAACCAAGAATTATGACAGCTGCAAAACAAGCTGAGAAACAGCATCCACGTGTTTATTGCAAGTCCCCGAATTATGTTGTTGCTCAAGTTTAAGTTAACCTGTTTTCTTTTTATTATTTCAAACACACATCACACATATACATATCATTACAGATAAACACAATATAATCACATGAACCAACAATCAATTTGGCACACACAAAGAAAACATATATAATTAAAAGCTCAGTGAGATCAGATGGAATATACAGACATATATATTTTTGTAGATTAATTAGTAATTAATAGTAATTAATTAATTAGTAAGCAATGCAGTAGGACATAAACATATTGCATACATGTTTTTTTAATCAAATGTCACACAACAAATCTCTTATAGACAAATCTTCCATGCCATGACCCTTATATACATATACATTTCCTCAGGGATTAATAAAGTATTCTGATTCCTATTTACTTTAACTACAGTCATTACATAACGTCTGCATGAAAGATGATAGCTAGTTTTAACTGAATGTGTTTTGCATGATAATTTCGTTGTCTCCATTTGCCTTCTGACTGAAAATCCAGCGCTACTTTTACATAAAATCAACATGACAATACCAATCACTCTGTTGTGTTTCATGTTAGCGTTTTTCAAGCTCTTAATGCAGTACATTTAGTACTAAAATGACAATTTTACATTATTTAAAAGATTAACAATGCAATTAAATGTTAATAAATGCAGGAATAATTTAGTGCACTGCAACATCTGAGCAGATCAAATTAGGGATAATATTTCATAAGATCTATCGCAATTTAGTCTGTGGCAAAGTCGTTTTTGGTTTGTCTGCTGCTGAAGTCAATTTAAGTGAGATGGCAACATCTGTCATCAAAGACAGCAGTTTCTCTTTGAACTCCCTGCACAGAAAGACATAGAGAAGTGGGTCTATGCACGTGTTTGTGGTGGCAAGCCAAAGGCTGGCATCTTTGGCAAACTTGCCCAGTTCAAACAAGCAGGAATTATTGGAATAGTTGACTTGCAGAAACGTGTATGGGATCCTGACTATATGATATGGTCCAAATGCCACAAAAAACACAATAATAACAAGAAAAACACGTAGTTTGATTTTCTGCTTTCCATGGCTGTTATTGCTGCCAGAGTTTCGAAATGACTCGATGACTTTGTTTGTGATGCAGATGTAGCAAACCACAATGACCACACTGACAATCCAGAAGAAAGCATTGACAAAAATCACTATTTTTGTATGATATTTAAGTCCTTCTGGCCCTTTCATTTGCATACAAGTGACGACCACTGTTGAGTTGGGTGATTTATTAGTTAAGATTATATTTGGTAAACCTGTGACTCCAAATATTGTTATCCAGACTATGCCTGCTATCACTTTGCCAAAGGTCACATTTTGGCCAAAGCTTCCGCGGGGTGTCATGATTTTGAAGAAACGGTCTACACTGATTAAACCCAACAAGCCAATACATATGTACATTAGACTGTACATAAGGACGCTGAAATAACGGCATGAAAGTTTGAATATCATTTGTGATGCGCCCGAAAAGTCACCTGCAACTTTGAAGGGGACGACCAAGGTAATTAAAATGTCAGCGGCTACCAGATTTTTCAAATACACCACAAAGGTGGTGGTGGACTTAAGGTGTAGGGACACCCAGGCAGCTACACCATTCAGCAACAAGGCTAAAGGGAACATCAGATAGGAGAGAGCTGGGATAACATTTGGGTTGTAAGTGAAACTCTGGCACTTTGAATCAGGTTGAGCCGTCTCATTCGGCATCACTCCACCTAGAGAAGGAAAACATGTTTTAAACAGCCGTAGTTTCTGAAAAAATCATTCATATATAGTCTGTTTAGTATGTATTTTAAACAGATTGTTCCCTGACTTTAATTAAATGGACATGAAACACTACACGTATCATTGCTAATTTACACAAAAAAACCTGTTATAGATTTAACACTGTCTTTGTAGCTGGATTTAAGTGTTTAGAGTTAAAGCTGTCAGAACATGTTTAGTGCCATTTTGTGCCAGTACAGAAAATGACATCACTGGGTTGGTTGGTTAGTTGCTGCTAAGTGACTTACATTGGTTTATATAAGCTAACTAGTGCAGGTCCAACAACTGAGTGAGAAACAAGGAAATTAAAACTGATAAGCAGTCTGGGAACGGGGGGGAGAAGGAACACGAGAAGCTGGAGAAGTACCAAGGGCTCAGAGAAGAGCTCGAGATGATGTGGAGGGTGAAGGTAACAGTGGTCCCAGTGGCACTAGGTGCAGTGACTCCCAAGCTAGCTGCTCAGAGTGGCTCCAGCAGATCCCAGGAACAGCCTCTGAGATCTCTGTCCAGAAGAGCGCAGTCCTAGGAACAGCAACAACACTGCGCAGAACCCTCAAGCTCCCAGGCCTCTGGTAGAGGACCCGAGCTTGAAGGACAGACCGCCCGCAGGGGCAAAAAGGTAATTTTGTTTATATATAACAGTCCATCAGACTATTTCAGTGCTCAGTACACTAGACGTGGATAGGAAAAATAATAGGAAAAATCGAGTTTCTGACTTCAGCTTGGTGCACATGACTCAAACAGGATCTCCTCCGCATGGTCCTCATTTGTAAAGTGCTCTACAAATTCTAACATCATGTTTAACAGTTGGATTTTTGCATTTCAGGGCAGGTAGACAGCAATGAAAAACAAATTACTGCTTAAACGACACAGAGTTAAAGTAAACAGCGTATGCTTTTTTCTTATTCTTTGCAGGTGTAAAAAAAACACACACAAAAATAAACTCCTTATCACAGCCCTGCAACAACTGCTTTTCCAGTTTAGTTTCCTTGTTTTCCACTCACTTGTTGGTTTCGTTACTGTTACATAAGCTAATGTAAGTCTATTGCCAGCAACTAATCACCAAACCAACCCAGTGATGTCAAGTTCTGTACTTGCACAAGATGGCACTAAATGCGCTCTACACACTTTAAATTTAAACACTTGATTCTTGTGTGAAATCTGTGAGTCAAGTAGGGCTCCATGGTGTTAATTAGCCTTAATACATGTAGTCCACTTTAATTAAGTTCTTTACTCACTCTGATTACTTCGAAAGGTTGCATTCCATGAAGCATTCATTATCTCTTGCTTATCTGAGTCCAAGCTGCAGGCTAAACAAGGCAAAGGCATTTATTTATTACCAGTATTTTATTTTCCATTACACATAAATGACATCTTTCATTACCTGTATTCAGTGTTAAATACTCTTCTGAATTCCTAGGTATGAAAGCTAATTTAAAAAGTAAACAAAGTGAATACATTATAATCCAAATGCTACAGATTGTAGGCATCCTTATCCTGGCAGGACAATTCATTCTCTTTATAGACTTTACAAAAGAGATTTGATAAAGACATAACTAATCCAAGAAATAGTCTATACATTGGTTGTTGAAATGTTAAATATGTTTTTTGATTTAGAAAACTATCAATTTCTTACAGAAAAGTGTCTCTGTTTTACTTTGCTATGCAGCACATATTTAACAAATTATTCTAAACTAGAATAGAAAAATCTATCTTTTACAGTGTACCACTGTAGATTAAATGTGACGTTATTATACTACTCTTGAGAAGTAATTAGCTGAGTGGTTATCTTTGTCACCCCTGATTATGCTATCAAAGTGAACACTACACTCTCAAATAAAGATAAGAGCACATCTTGAGAATAACTTACAGTTGATGACTTGAGTGGTTCTTCTAAGGCACAAGATAATGCGTGGCAATGCACTGACGTGGCAGGCGCTTAAGAAATACTGTTGATTTTCATGGCAAACAAATTCAGCTGCGAAAGTCTGGTAATTTATCAGAGCATATGCAAAAACAATAACAGCTTATTGCTCTCTGCCGAGAAACAAAACAGATGCCATAAATCCAGCTTGCAGTGTAAACTGTGCTTAGACCTGATATTCAATGGGGTGAACCGGTGTAGTCAGGGTGGCCCGTGATTCTTTGAGCCTGCACATAGACATAGACGCACATCACTACATCTGCCTCACTTTTCAATTGAGGCATTTATGGGTGCGTATAGAAAAGACCTCTAACTCTGTTTTATGTTACTCGTCATCCTCAAAGTTAATAGCAAAACAAATGTTTATGTTTTTTTACGTCCCATTAGCTCTAAGCTTCATCGTCACAATTTCCCCTCCACTCATCATAGTCGTGACTTTTATTGCTGATGTAGGAAATAAATGTTCTTCTGAAAAATATGATTACAATTTTTTTAATAGACTGATTGCATTTGCATTGATTGGTTGTTTATAGCGCTAGTCAGTGCAAGAAATAAAGTCATGATCCTGTGGCAAGTGACCAAAGCATGATATCAGATGATATCAGACATGATATCAGACTCTTAAGGGTTAAAGCAAACACAAAAGTCCTACAGCCTTCACTGAAGTTTGTTGTCTTCTTAAACAAAAGGAAATGCAATAGCCGTCAAGAAAATTTATTGTGCTGAGTGGGGAATAACAAAGAGGACACTGCTGCATATACACATTTATTCCTTAGAGAACGTTTAAAGATTTTGAAAAAATTAACAGGCTATAAAAGTCTCTAAATAAGAAATTCTAACAAAAGAATGACATGAATTACATTTTGACAACTTAATAGTGCACTTTTACAGTAATCTTATTATATCTTGAAAAAGGATTTATGAGAATTTTTGTGGTTGGCGCTTAGTAGTAGCAGTTTAGCTCTTATAATAATAGACACAATTACATTCTGTTGTGCGGCAAAAATACATTTATATTAAGCCGAGTCATCTCTTTATGGTGTGTGAAAAACAAAACAACAGATGATAATTGGGTTAAAACATTGAAATGAACGATTAAACAATATCCAGCCGTCCAAGCATCCATATATCTACCCACCCATTCAAAGAATATATACATTGCTTAACACATTTATTAGTCCACCTGTCATAAAAACAAGAAGACACAAATATTTTTAGAAAACTATCAAAAACTTGTAAAAAATGATATTGTTGTATATGTGGAAAATAAGAAACTGAATTTATGTTTTATGCCCAAATTTGAAGCTAGCTAAGTAAGTAGAACATTTTTATAAAAATTAAGGGACTACTTGAACAGTTTGTGTGTGCGTGCGTGCGTGCGTGTGTGTGTGTGCGTGTGTGCGTGCGTGTGTGTGTGTGTGCGTGTGTGATTTTGAACCCAGTCCTTGGAATCCAGAGTTGAT